>NDGM011067299.1:0-13302 GCA_002564305.1 Octomys mimax
ACTAATTGGTTTTGAAACTGTCTCATTGCTATTTGTTTCTCAATAAAATTATTTTTAAAAATGGAAAAAAAGAAAAGAAAAATCTATCTGGATCAGTAACCTGTGATGAGTTAATGTAAAATTAAATGTAAAAAATTACTCTGCTCAACTTTCTGTGACCCTTCTTCCTGGTAAGACCACAAGGAGGCTTGGTGTACCACTGATAAATCATCAATAAACTGAGAGTTCCCAGAAAACAGTGCTCCCAAAGAAAGTATGCTGAGCAGTGGTCACGCTGTCCCTAAAGGTCCTGTTCTTTGTTAAATAACAAATTTGTTTGCCAAACAGGATGTAGTTTCTACCTTTAAAACCTCTATACTTCTAAGGCTGCTGGCGTTTGTCCTCTCCTGCATAAGTATGGTCAAACGGTCCCGGGCCCAGTAACAAAAAGCTCATATTTAAATTAAAAAACAAACAAACCAAAAAAACCCAGTAGATTGTGGGGTTGATGGAATGTGCCCCAAATCTCAGCACTCTGGGAGAAAGATGCAGGAAGATCTCAAGTGGGAGCCCTGTCTGGGCAACTTAGTGATTTAAGGAGAACTTATCTTAAAAAAAAAAGAAAGAAAGAAGACAAATCAAATTTGAACAAGGATTTAGAGCAGGGTCTTGGAAAAGGCCTCCCTTTTGTCAGTTCTCAGCCTAAACGTTATTTGCAAATTCTCAATCTGTCTGGTAGGTATAGAGTTGCCTTTACAGAATAAAAATGAAATGGATTCTGGCAAATTTTACATAGTTTCAACATAAGACATAGCCTTAAATAGAATAAAGGAACATTTTATGTTGAAAGGAAGCAGGGGCCAAATTACTTAAAATATCCATTAATTTTACACATAGTTCCTTGCATGAAGACCTACAAGGAGTTTTTCTTCTCTCAAAGTGCATACCAAAGTTTGACCTTTCTCTCATTTATGAATTGCCTGTCTCATGCTAATAAAGAATGAGGATTTGATGACCCATTATGTTTCTCATATCTTCATAAGGGGAAAAATGAATAATAATCTTAAATTTAATTTTTGTAACTCCACATGACCTCAGTTTCCTAGGTTTTCTTTTCCTTCTCTTTTCTCCATTTAGATTACTTGAATTTTTGTCCTTTATTCTTTTTTTTTTTTAATATTTACTACAGGCTCTACAGGGTCTCACTACATCGATTGGACTCATAGTGATTCTCCTGTTTCCAGCCTCCCAAGTGCTGGGATTACAGGTGTGCATCACCACACCAGGTCTCAATCACTGTCTCAGCATACCCTGGGGGCAGCGCCAGCAAGGCACACCTTGAATCCCAGCCATTGTGCTCTGCCTAAGCAGACACTTTAGTTCCCTGAGCTGTCTGGCTGGCCCTCTTTTATTCTTTTTTGTTAAAATATTATAAATCTTAATGCATTTATGCTTAAGCAGAAGATTCATCAGATCACCGCTATGAATATCCAAGTAAAGTCTGAATTACTCACCTAGAAATGTAGCATCTGAAGCAAAAACAAGTGAAAATGGCAAAGATAGAAATCTTGAATGATGCTAAGGACAGGACTTGTTGAATTCTCATACCCTCACTCCCAATCTCCACTCACTCAGCAAAAATCAGAAATATTGCTTTTCTCCCTTGTGTAACAGGAAGACCCAGGGCTGGTGTGAGAGACAGGGATGAGCCTAGTCTAACAAGGCTGATTCTTGCAAGGTCAGGGCTGGCAACAGTTGTGTCTTAGCTGGCCTGCAGCAAAGCTGAAACTGAGCAGGCAGGGAGCTAGGTGAGGCAGCCTCAGGAAAGTCAGAGAGGTGGAGCACAAAAGGTTCAACTTAATGGAAGTAAACTCACATTCCTGAAATCAACGGTCCCAGATGTGGAAAGTGACAAACAAGACAGAGCAATGAACAGGGGAAGAGATGATGTAGGACAGGCTCGTGTCAATGACTAACACTTGCTTTTCCATCTGTCCTGTAAGGCGGGGACAGCCTGGCTATATTTAAAACAATAGTGTAGGGTGGATTTAGGAGGCAGCAGGGTCCGTATGATTTTCAAAGTCCACCTTACTATTACGCCTAATTAATTCACACTTTTATACAAACATAATGATGCTGTCAGAAATGAGTTACCCTCTAAGCTGTTTGCAACAATTTTGTTATTTACATAGACTTCTTCAGAAGGCTTCTTTGATAAACCCAGCGGAACTGTTAGTGCTCCAAGACATATACATAGGCTTCTTTTGCATCAGTGAAATTCTGTAGTTTTATAATTTTGCATCTACCTAGCTGGCATCATTAATGTAGAAACAAGCTGATACATGCTTTGTCTGTACTTTGGTGTAGTCCAGAACAGTGAAGTGAAAATATTTTGTACATACAGTATTGTGTTTATTTCATTCTACATTTTGTATTAAGAAAAAAGAACTATGACATTTGTTTTGAATCATTAGTTGCAAGGCTCCCAAATAGAACTACATTAATATCCAACCTTCCTGTCCCCAGACAGAGAGGGATTAAGTGCATCATGTCTGCCCAGAAAGCCATAAGTAGCCTAGAACAGTAGCTCTAGGTTGTATTTTAAATAATATGTTATTTATGACATGCACAAAAGCCTCAGTGAAGGCCGGGGAGATGGCTCAGTGGAATAAGTGCTTCCCTGGCAGCAAGCGCAAGGGCCTGACTGCAAACCCTTGTTCCACCAAAATAAAAAAAATTTAAAAAAATTAAGAACAAAAGCCTCAGTGACATTGTACGGATGACAATAACTTAAAGGCATGACCTTAGACATTATGAGCAGCTAAAAACTCCTTTAAAGTCCAGCAGTGCTACACAACCACCTCTCCACTTAGTCTCTTAGTCAAAATTAACAGCAATGTCCATGTGCCAGGCAGTGCGTTAGCTCCTGAAAACTGTTAAATGACATGTGTGAAGCAGAGGTGCATCTCATTGCCTACGGGACAATCCAGCAAGTAGAAAACTTGAAAAGTCCAACCCTAGTATGCAAAATGCTCATAAAAGCAAAGCACATGGTGCAGCTCAGATGTTAATCGTACGGTGTTAGCTCAGAACTGAGTGAACAATGCCCAGTGCAGGTGGTCCACTCCGGCATCATACTGAGGGCAGCAATATGGCGCAGAGAATTGGCTCAGGAGCCCTCAGTATCTCCCTTGCATCGCTGAGATGGCTTCTAGCCTTGGACATCTTGCCAGTTCCAACTATTTCTGCAGCTTCCTCTGCAGTCTGGGATTCACAACTTTTGGAGAGGGATCAGAAGCGGGTGGAATTTAAGGAATCCCTAAAGTTCGGTGAGGTAGATCCAAACCTAGAAAAACTTGGGCCATTACAATGAAGACAGAGAGCCAGTCTGAGAAAGGTTTCAGGTTTCAGCAAAGAGAAGAGTATGGAATACAGCAGAATTGGTTCTATATTCTGCCTCTACCACTCTTCTATAAGCACAAAGAAGACCTCTGAGATCTGTGAATTTCAGTGTCCTTTTTTAGGTCAATGAGTATAATCAATTTTTTTCTCTGTGTGGTTTTGTTGGAGTGAAAGTGTAGAGATGGATGTGCACAATAAACAGAAGGGAAGAGCAAGCTGTTGATAAGTAGTGGTATCAGTCAGTGTTTTACTAGCAAAATAGATCTAACACAAGATACAAAAATGTACAAGAAATTACAAGGTCTGCTTAGGATGATCAGCCCCAGAGGTGGATGAGGAAGAGCACAGTAGAATGTCTGCACATGGAGGATGAAAGGTTAAGTCCAAGGTCTGGAGTTCACTACCGTGTTTGTGAAAATCCACATCAGGAGGCTGTTGGGACTGCAGCAGAAGGATGAAGGGTTTACAATGAAGCAGAAGAGTCTTCCCTGGAAGCCAGGAACCAACATCCAAATGAGAAGTAGACTGGAGCTTCTCCAAAGAATGGAAACATACGTATCCTTTCTTATTTGCCATTTACACCCTTTGGGCAGTGAGCCATCCTAGGGCAAGTTCTCTAGACCCTATGGTGTAGAATCATTGAGCTCATTTAGTTAAGCTTCTAACCTTCTCAAGTTGACACAATCAATTAACTATTCAAGTAGGTATAACAACATTAACCATAATTTGAAGTGGGTAGTGAGTGGGAATAAAAGGAGAGAAGAGATTAAAATGGATGTAATCTAACAAGGTTTTAGGGGAAAGTCTTGAATACCCTGGATCAAAATGGGATAGGGGAAAATTGAAGAAACTAAATGCTGAATGTTTTCTTCATACTTTGAAGTGGAATAGTGGTCGATTATGAATAATATGTTCTCTCTGTGTGTGTGTGTGTGTGTGTGTGTGTGTGTGTGTGTCTGTTTGCAAACAGAAACTATGATAAAAATTGCACTGCACATTTCATTGAAAATATCCTTTAACTGTAAAAGACATTGTCTTTAATTCCTCTCAAAATATTTCCCATCATGTGGACCACTTTTATTTCAACTTTACAACCTTTGGTCCTTTCTGAAACTGTTCTGGAGTCTCTTTTTGTGTGTCTTTAGTTTTACATTCATTGCTGCCTTGATGACTTCAATAAATTCAAAAGTTTACCTTTCTTGGTCACTTTGAGAAAGACCCAGACATCCCGTGGTGCCAGAACTGATGAACACAGTGAATGATCATATACCATAATGTTTTGCAAACCTGAATTGCCTTGCTGGCATTCAGCTGTACCACTCATAGAGTTTTTCATCATATGATGAAGATACTTACAAAAGAGGACTTCCAGGATTGCTACAGAAAGTAGCTAGGACAATGAAATAGATGTGTTTGAAAGAAGGGTGGTTACGACTGGGGAGATAGCTCAGTGGATTAAGTGCCAGCATGACAAGTACAAGGTTCAGAGCTCAATCTCTGGAATGAGAAAAGAAAGGAGGAGGTTATTTTGGTGGGAGTTAATGGGAAAGTATCTTTTATTGTAATATTTTAAATTGATATATTCATTGTATATTTACATATTTGTCTGTATTACCTATAAAGAGAAGTAACAAATTCTGTGCTGATGACTACTGAAAGACCTAGATCTTATTACATGTTTTCTGTGCATAAATTTGCTTTATTTTCTTTACATTAGGTTTATATAAAATGATAAAATTGGCCATTTCTGGATACTAGCATCTTCTATGAGAAATATCACACAACTACTAAAATTGATGGAGTATAGGATGTTAGATTTAAATAAGACATAATGAGCACTTTTAAATGCTCAGGTTAATGTTTATTGAGAAATTCCACTCAATTTTTCTTCCAGGAAATGTCCGAAAAAAAGAAAAAGGCAAATAGTTGGAGGTAAACACCTTTGCTCTAAACCTCTATTGTCTGATTTTACAACAGAAAACTTGCAAATCATGGGATTCATATATGCTAACTTTCCAATTTTATTTTATTTTTGCATTTTAGAGAAGAATCTACAGGATATTCAGGGTCTCACTACACAGATCAGACTCTTAGTGATTCACCTGTTTACAGCCTCCCAAGAGCTGGGATTACAGGTGCGCACCACCACACCTGGTCTCAATCGCTGTCTAAGCGTGCCCTGGGAGCATGACCAGCAATATCTTTCCAAATTTAAATGTGTGACTTATTTTATCTCCTATGTAAGTGTAAAACAAACAAATCTAGTATAATGGGGTTACACGAAATGGTAGACCTTAAAATGTATTCATCATTCATTCATTTCTTTATTCAATATTATTTGAGATAATAGAAAGAGATACTAAAGTAGCAGTTTTCAAAGTCTAGTGGAAGAAGGTACTTCCTTTAAATGCAACACAGGAGCCTTTCAGTCTTCTCCTGCTTGAGAGCTGACTGGGGGCCCTGAGCTTAGTTATAAATGCCTTTTTTAAATTACAAAAAAAGAAGAAAAAAAATGCAACATAGAGCTGGTGAGATAGGTCAGTGATATCAAGCACCTGCCTAGGGAAGTGCAGGGACCGCTATTCCATAACCGGCACCACATACTGTGTCAGCCCTGCCCTGGGGAAGGGTTGAGCCAGCCAAAAATAAAAATAAAAATAAATAAAAAAAATTTTAAAAAAGTGAAAAAAAATAAAAACAATATAGAATACAACATAATAAAAAATTCCAGATGGAGGAATACATTTAAGAGATGTTCTATGCAACGTAGCTAACATGCATTCCTTAAATGCTAAAAGTATTTCCATATTTCAGTATAGTGTATAGTTTTTATGTAATTTGTCTGAGTACAACAATTACTTCAATTAAAATATTTTCTATATGGGGAGTGTTTAATAATATAAACTGTTAAAAGCCTTAAGGATATTGTGCCCACAGAGAAAATAACCATGAGGAAGGCCTACCTTTCCTTTGAGAACTATAAACATTTTACAGAAGTTTATTGTTTTCTAATGGAAACAAACATGCCTCATATCTTGTCCAAAGAAAGATTCGCCTAGGAATTGCCAACTTATTCCATTTTGCACAGATCTCAGTGAAAGGTAATTTTTTTAAAAAAATCCCATATATTTTCAACAACTCTGTATAGACTGATACTGCATGGATGCCTCAGCATGCTGTTTGTACCATGGAAAACTAAAAGGTTTCTCACCACTGATATAAACAGATCAAAGATAAACTGTTGGCTCCACAATCCACACACATACCTACACAAACATACATACGTACTTCTGGATCCCTTCATGTCTCAGTTACTTTTCTCTCCTTGCTGGGACAAATACCCAACACCCAAAATGAAAGAGGGGAAGGATTTTTTAGGTCGCAGTTACTGGAGGCTTCAGTTCATACTTGGCTGGCTCCAAGGCAGAGTGGCACGGGGAAGAGAGCAGCCATTCATGGTGGCAGCGAAGAGCAAGAGAGCAGAGGGAGGAGTAGCAGCAGCAATGGCTACAGAGAGGAAATCTGTCTCTCTGTCTCTCTTATACTATATTCAGGCTATCTACCTCAGGCTGGGTGTAGTACTTACACCCATAATCCCCAGCTGAACTAAGACCCATAATCCCAGCTGAACTAAGACCCATAATCTGAATGGGCCAGTTAATCTCAAACTCTAGAAGTACCCACCCCATGACTGTATGAGGCTTTTGGAGAACAACTAGACACAAACCGGAACACTTCAACTCAACTCCTTACTCTGAAATACTTCCATGACTTATAACTTGGCCTAACATCTTCTAATTATAGGAGTGACTTGATCTTTATTTTCACAATAACTCTCTATAAATGGCTGCCAGAGCAGCTCCTGATAACTGGGAAGATTGCTAACTGCCAGGGTTTGGCTATCAATTAGGATAGTTTTATTGTATGAGGCACAGGATGGATTTTCTCTGCAATCCCTCTCTTTCTGTTAGGTGAGATCTGAGAGCAAACAAATTACCACAGCCACCACTGTGAGCCATCGTTCTGCCCTGCCCTTGATCAGACTCCTCGATGTCTATGAATGTTCAAGATTATTTCTCGTTTCAAAAAGCAGTGCTTATGAACTAGTGCCAGCATCTTCAGAGATTCTCAAGACAGAGTTAGTTAATTCTCCTTCAGTGAACCTCAGGGAACAAGCTCTGTGCCCCTGATTTCAAAACTACAGATCTGCAGGCTTTTAATTGCCTGGATATATTATCAGATTCCCTTGTACTTTAACAGCTTTTACATTTAGGGAGAAGTTCTCCATATCATTAATCACCTTTGACTAAGTACGGAGAACACCAACCTTTCTCATAACTCAAAAGCAGTAACACTCCTATACAGCTGACTGTTTTTACATAGAAATGGTGTTTTTTCTTATTAATTCTATGAAGTTCCAGCTCAAAATTAATGCCCAGGTTTGATCATCTAAAGCTCAACTGACCTTCCTCTATATCTTACTCATCCCATCTTTCATTGTAGTATTTTCTTTCAAGTGAGTAAATAGAATTGTTTCTTAATATGTCCATGGGATTTGGAGTAGATACAAAACGTTCAACCTCTTGGAACTCTCTTGTTTGCTGAGGTCATTCTTTATAAACACTCCATGTTTTGACAATAAAATAATTAAGAAGCAGATGTCATTTCTGTACAATAAGAAGTTAAGTGATATTTAAAAGTTTCTCTTTTAAATCTTGGATTACATATAAACTGACATTATTTAATCTCATTTGTATGCTCTCCCCTTGTCTTCCTCGTTTGAGCAAATGAGATCATCGTCTTTATATTTTTCAAGTCATAACTCTAGTAGATTTCATTGATTTTTTCATTTTCTCTCCCTATGGCATTTCAACAACAACCTATGCTCACTCTATTTGTTGATCATACACAGAAACCAAATACTTTATCCGTGTCTGTCTACTGTTGACAAACTGACTCCATCACCATCTTGTCTCATGAGATATGCAACCAGAAGAGCCTTGGAACTACTCTCCTCCCTGTCCTCCTCTCTCCCTAAAATTCACTCTCCAGAAATCTGCAAGGACTTTCGAGAGTGTCACTCTTCTAAAGGCCGACTTTTATCTCACTGCAGCCTCACATGCCTGCTTTTTAGAAATACGCAATCTAAGGCCCTGCTCCAGACCCACTGAAACATAATCTGAATCTAGCAATTTCTTTGGATTTATGGGTGCAATAAATTTGAAAGGCATCGATCTAGAACATCAATCAATTTTGCTTCAGTCCTTCAATGACTTCTCATTTTATGCAGAACATAGCCAGTGAATCCCAAACTATGGAATATAGCTCATGAATCTCCAAGCATTACTGCCTCAACACAACCTCTGACCTCCTTTCATCCCTTCCTCCTTATAAGTAATAGCTACCAGAGACAAGAATCATCTTTTTTCTCCTCCAAAGTATATTAAGGACTTTATACCATCCATCTATAATGGCCTTGCTTCAGGCTCCTGCAGCTGGTTTCTTCCTGTCACGTTGATTATACAGTAGTTTAGATATCATTTCTCTAGAAACACTGTAGTTTTATTTATCCAATGAGAGTAGTCACAAGGTTATGTTTCTCAGCTCTAAATTAATACTCCACTTAGTATTTTATTGGCACTTGATTCTAAAATATCTGTCCACTCATTATCCCTTACTCCAGCCTATAAAATTGCTTGTCAATCTTATTCTTTGCTCCAGCTCCAGCGCTTCACACAGTACAACTTGTTATTGGCTGCAGGCAGCCTGCCAATACATATCAAATCAAAAAATGGACAAAGGGAAGAAATGTAGCAATGAACACACTGAAAACATTTTTCAAGGAGTCTAAGGGAGAGTCTTGGAAAAACTAGGAAGGGGCAAGAGCTGAGCATTCTTATATCTTTGTCTAATTTTCTTAAGTCCAGAGTTAGAGACGGTAGAGAAGGGCTTTAGCATTGAGAGACCAGTGCTTTGGATATGATACGCTCCCTGGATCACAGACTTGTTTTATGGTTGCACCACTTTCCCTGCAAAGAAACACTAACTTTCTTAACAGTTTTTCATAATTTATCAGAATTTGATGTGTCCGTGGAGAGCCAAATGGCTCTGCGATGGGTCACTCAGCTGCCACAGAAGGGGAATGCAGGTTCATTCATTGCCTTTTAAAGACTTTCTCTAACTCCAGCTCCATAAGTACTTAGATCAAGTAATCGGAAATGTCTGTAGGGGCCAGAACGACAGTATCAATGCTCTACAGTCGAGAGCTTGTGGTAGACATTGTGGGAACAGGAAGTGTAACCCTATTACTAATTTGTCTTTTCCTTCCCTGCTTTGGTGCTAACCCTGAGTGGTCTAATTGATGGGTTTTTGGATGTATTGCTTTTGCTTCAGGGTAGGTAGCACCTGTGATTCTAGGTGTGAGACCCATTCTACTTCTCCTAGAACTAAGATAGGGATTGGCACAAAACAGGGTCTCCACACCTATAGATTGACGAAGAGAGCTCCTGACGGAGACAGGAACGATTGCAACAGAAGTCAAGGAGAAGAGAAATGCCTTTCTGTGAGGCAAGACAGACGTTTCAGGACAGCAATTGTCACCACAATACCATAGTTGAAAAGGTCCCTTTCTATATTTTTGGCAGAAAAAGGAAAAGTACCAGACACAATTTACATTCCATTTTAATAAGTTCTATTTACCTTTGGTGTAATTATAATCTGTGATTAGGCTTCTGGCTCCAGTATCTAATTCTTACTTCTTAGGGCATCAACTTTTACAGGTACAAAGAGAATAGAGGTATGCATTCAGATTGCAGGAATGACTGGAGGCTTTGGGTAAAATGTAAGCACTGATTGCCTAGCACGGAGACCTCTGGATTCAAAACCCAGCGCAATCATCATCGTCATCGTTGTCATCGTCGTCATCATCATCATCATCATCTTCATCATCATCATCGTCATCATCGGGGCTGGGGAGGGAGCTTAGTGGTCTAAGCACCTGCCTGGCAAGTGCAAGAACCTGGGTTCAATCCCCATTACCATACGCCTTGCTGGCTATGTGCCAAGCCAGCCACTGAAACTGGAGGATAGCTACAAGTCTGACCTGTGTAGCGAGATCCTGTACCAAATAAATAAAAGATAATAATAATAATAATAATAATAATGTACAATGATGGAACAAGATCTCACCTATGGGGATATTTTGTCTCAGTTATGGTAGATTTAACAACAACAACAACAACAGCAGCAGTGACTTATTTCAATACCAAGCACTTGGGAAGAGCAATGTTCCTAGAGCCCAGATCCTTCCCCTTAGTGAATATAACCCTATGATAGTACCAGTATTCTCCTAGAGTAACAACACTGGCATTGAATCACTGAAGATGGGGCTAGGAACCACAGCCAAAAACAAATGAACAATCAATTAAACAACCCTTTATTGATAAATGTGTTGCTTAGTCTAAGAGAAGAGATTAAATCGTATACTAATAAAACATTTCATGAGAAAATACTAGAGGTTCCTTGGAATTTAATCTTAGAAAGGGAAGTGAATATTATATATCCATTCTAATGTTGCCTACAGATAAAAGTGCCAGCTTTCACCACAGCATAGTGAGCGCAATGGTATTTAAAACAGGCCAACAGAAAAGCAAGCAAACACACAAGCAGAAAACCAAAACTTGTATCAAAGAACTCGCCTTGTGTGAATTTAGAGAAAAAAATAGATATCTGAACTTTGTAACAAAAGTTGTGGGTTGGCCAAATAGCTCGGCAGATTAAAGTGACTACAAGCAGGCGCAAGGGCAGGGGGTTCATCCAGGGCCTTCTGTGCCAACCCCTGCCCCCGGGGAGTGCTGAGAGGGCAATTGAGACTGGGCATGGTGGTGCGTGCCTGTAATTCCAGCTCTTGGGAGGCTGTAAACAGGCAGATCACTGCAAGTCTAATCTAGTAGTGAGACCCTGAACACCTTGTAGACCCTTCCTTAAAAATACAAAAAAATCAAAACATTGCACTGAATATGGATAGTAAAGATGTTTCTCTGTGTGTGTGTGTGTGTGTGTGTGTGTGTGTGTGTGTCAGATGGGTGAAAGTTACACATGAAAAGAATAGAGATGAAAAAATAAGTGTTGAGCACAATGTTCATACCACATAAATCATGAATGTCATTTTTGCTACAAATAATTCAAATAGAGTCTGTACTAGGACAACTTTACTGAAATATCTAGCTGATTTTGAATATTATTCAAAATATGGTTGTACAAATTTTTTCTTATTTTAGTAAACTAAATGGGCCATAACCTCCCTAGATTATACATAATCTAAATGAGATCAAGGCTAGCTATTATTACTCTTATTACCATTTGTGAATATTTAAACATGTTATATGACAGCATTTCCCCTATAGATCTTCCAGAGTCTAATTTGGTCAAAGTATACAAGTGCTTGGATCATTATCATTTTTAAATTATATGTTTCTTTTTCTCTTTTCATTATTTTAATGTGAAATATGGTCATCAATTCACACTCTTAGAAGTTAATAAAAATCACTGAAGGATGTCTGCTTATGTTGATTTTATGGTCACATGTTTAGGTGTGTTATATATATATTGCTGCATTTTCATAGGCAGACAGTTAAAAATCTGGTAGGTAGAAATCTGTAATTAAGTATTTTTAAAGACTGGGTTTTTTTTGTTGTTGTTGTTTTGTTTTGTTTTTTGTTTATGTATTTGGTTGTTGCAGGGTCTCACTATGCAGTTTGGACTCATAGTGATCCTCCTGCTTTCAGCCTCTGTAGGGCTGGGATTACAGGTGTGTGGCAGCATGCCCCAACTCTGTGGCAGGCTCAGCCCACCCTGGAGGTGGGACTGGCATGGCATGTGGTGCAGGGAATTGAACCATGCTCCTGAGCTTACCTAAGCTTGCCTAAGCAGGCACATTAGTCCACTGAGCTATCTCGCCGGCCCCTTCTCTCATTGTTTTCTCTTTGTTGTTGTTGATGTTGTTTTTTTGTTTTGTTTTGTTCTATTTTATGGAAGAGTCCACAGGGTGTTCAGGGTCTCATTACTAGATCAGACTCTAGTGGCCAGCCTGTTTACAGTCTCCCAAGAGCTGGGATTACAGGTGTGTGCGACCACACCCAGTCTCAATTGCCCTCTCAGTGCACCCCAGGGGCAGGGCTGGCACAGCAGGCCCAGGGATTCAACCCCTGGTCCCTGAGCCTGCTTGCAGGCACTTTAATCCGCTGAGCTATTTGGCCAGCCTTCCTTCTCTTCTTAAGACTTTCATTTAGCCTCTTGTTCTGAAATTATATTTAATGTTCCTTTTTTTCAAATAGGTTTAAGAAGAATAATGCCAAGAAGATCTTTCTTTGTGTTTTTATAACTCACTCAGCACATGTATGAGAACATAAAATAGATGGTCAATAAATACAGTTTATATTAAAAATTGCCTTTTGTCATAGTATTACAGAACTTTAGTTTCCATATCTGTAAAAAGTATTCCATATTAGAGCATTAAGTTCTAGTGAGGGTTTATATAGTAAACATATATATATTTACCATATGATTTGGCATATAGTAAAGCCTTAGTAAATATATATGTATACCCATTGCCCGGGTTCTGAAAATAATGGACTCCTGACTATTTAGACTTTATGTGGGAATCACATCTCCCTCTACTAAAAGTTGCCTGTAACACCAGATTCCCAATCTATTGGGAGCATCAGCTTCCTTGACTGGGCTCTGCCGAGCCTTTGTATACCCTTTTAGTAATCTCTTATTTTTGCATTCATTTTTTTAGAAGCAGAATATATTTATTAAGGGAAAGAAAGTTTCTGTCTGAGAGAGGGACAGAAGGAAACCCCCCTGTCTTAGTTACTCTTCTCTCGTTGCTGGGACAAATACCCGACACTCAAAATGAAG
>NDGM011067315.1:0-20760 GCA_002564305.1 Octomys mimax
TGCTTTGCTGAGCTTGTTCTAAGTAGGTGCTTTAGACCACTGAGCCATCTCACCAGCCCCATCTTGAACTTTAGTTAAAGCACGTCTTTATTGTTTTGGGCTTCTCCAAATAATGCAGTTGGAGAATTCTTAAACTGATGAACTACATTTGAATTAGTACATATATTTGTTAGCACATAATAAATATTCCGCAAAAATTATTTTGTTTATATTTTTCATAAACTATTATAAGGTGGAAAGCGTAGTTTCTAAAGAATATTAACCTCCCCATAGAAACATCAGTGATTCCTAGTTTCACATAAGAATGGTCACTCAGGGTAGTGTTTGTAGCAAAGAAGAATTATTCCATGATGGAAACAAGAGAAAGTGCGTTGGGCTGGCCAAATAGCTCAGCAGATTAAAGCACCTGCAAGGAAGCACAAGGGCCAGGGGTTCTATGCCCAGGCCTGCTGTGCCAGCTCTGGCCCTGGGGCATGTTGAGACAGCGATTGAGACTGGGTGTGATGCTGCGTGCACGTAATCCCAGGTCTTGGGAGGCTGTAAACAGGCGGATCACTATGGGTCCGATCTAGTAGTGAGACCCTGAACACTCTCTATATCCTTCCCTAGGATACAAAACAAAACAAAAAAAGAAAGTGCTTTTCTCAGCTCTGCCCTGTCTTTGACATATTATTATGCCCTGTCACTTTTGATTATAAAATAAGCATTTCCCTGGGGTGCCTGTTAGAAACTGTGAAACCCCCAGCTAATCTATAGTACTAAAACAACTCAAATTGGCATAAGGAAGTTTTGGAATTGAATACCGGATGCTTGGATGTGGTTGATACATAAATCATCACTATCCTTAGTGTTGATAGGAATAAGAAAACTTTGATTTATCAAATGACTTTGTGCAGTGGTACAAGGTATTAGATGAATATGGATAAAGTATGGTAGTACTGTGGACTCCTTGGTAGTATGGAGAAGCAAAGGAGACCACAGAATGAGAAGGAATTAAGGCCTGAAAAAGAAATTAGGTTTCATAAATATCTAATTATTTTGCACGTTGAAGATACAGCAGATAATGTAAAACCTGCAGAGATTCTATGATGTGTGAGGAAAGACAGTACTTTTTCATAGTTTATTCTAAATAAAAATTGCTATTCATTTTGGAAATAAAATGCTGTTTATCAACATAAAACAGAGCAAAATCAAGCTCTCCATGACTGTTAGAGTCTAATCTTAATCTCTGAAATCATAAATTCTAAAATAGGGCTAAATTTATTTAGATCAGAGTCAGGGATGTAAAATAAAATGCCCATGTTTTGTTTCTTGAGAAATTTAAAGAAACAGTATGGCAACAAATTGTGCCTAAATGAATCAAAGACAAGAGAATCAAGTTTCTTTTGTGTGTGTGTGTGTGTATCTTCAATATTATAGGAAGTATTGTTTCTTGGTTGCTTCACAGTGATTATCTTTAAGCCCACATCTACCCTATGAACATTGTTTCTCAACAGTTTTTCATAATCACAATTACAAGTTTGATTTTCAATGTTAGAAAGCTTTGCTTAGCAGGATATAGTATTTTTTTATATAATGCTCAGTAACAACTTATCATATATATCTCCTAAAACTTGAGTACACATCCAATATTTTGAGACTGAAATACAACCCTGGAGCTCCATAAATCCTTATAACCACAATGTCTCACATATGAAATCCCTACTATTACTACCTCTTCAAGCGAAAAAGAACAAATTTGAAGTATCAGATATGTCTGGCTTTCTTCCTTTTATCTTCTGTTTGCATTTCAATTCAGTGACAAAATACTGCATGTTGTGTTTTGTTTTATGTTCACTCGTGTGTACTGTTTGTACTCAAGAAGACTGAGAGATGAGTGGTTGATCGGAGAATCTAATATCTGCCTAGCGTCTGGACCCAGCCCTGCTGTGCCTGGTTCACAGCTCAAGGGAATGCTTCTGGGGCTTACACAATGAAGCTATAGATGGCTAAGTAATCTTTCCCCTCTGTCGAGTAGTTGATTCAATCCCCAAGAGTGATCGTTTGTTCCTTCAAATTCATTTCCTTTTTTTATAGCACAAAGGGATATAAATGCACCCAGTGCATCTTACCAGACAGGTAATAGGATGCCAGTGATGAGAAAGTGCTTGTAATATCCTCCACCCACACAGATCCCTGAATACACATCCATCCAGAGCTGTGTCATCCTGTCACAGGGGAACAACTTTCCACCTGGCTCTCCTTTCATTAGAGCTGATGCATAGCTGGAGTGACTTAGTCCACCCTGCTTCCTTGTCCTCTGTGTTACCTCTCTTGTGTGGGGACCGACTGTCATCTCTGTGGCAAGCTAACACCCCCCTAGAGGACCTGAGACTGCATGGGTCATTCAGAAAACAAAAGACCCCAAATTAGGGCCAGCAGAAGCTCCCGATTCTTTCTGGGGATTCTGGGCAGGAAATAATCTGAAGGCAGCAAACATTTATTTTGGAAGTAACGGGGACCTCTATGGTCATTTCAGACATCACTGGACAGCACACAAAAGCAGGATACATGTGTGAACAGATGCCAAGATAGAGATAAAGACTGTGACACAAACGTCCCAAGTTCATCCTAAGCATTACTTCCTGCATCGGGAACCCATTTCTGGCTGATTCCTGTGTCTGCTAGAGTATCCACTGCCACCCCATGAGGGTTTCTTCAGGGATGTTTGAAGCCAGTTACAAAAAAAACAAGCAGTATCGACCACAAACATTTGTTCCAGTATCTTCCCAACATAAGTGTAGTCGTACCTCCTGTTGCTACTGTATATTAAGCACTTAGGATGTGACCAAATTGGCACTAAATATTTTTACTTTTATACCAGCCCCATGAGGCAGACACCCTCATTAGTCCTACTTGTACAGTGGGAAGTGAGGGGCTGCTTATGTAGATTTCCAAAATGACTTAACTAGCGCTTAGGGCGGCAAGACTCACCACATCGGCCTGAGCGCCACTCTCGAGCGTGTACTGCTGCACCAGCAGTCACCTGCACCAACACTGGGCCGTCTCATCCTCAGTGCTTCATGGTCTGTCCCTTTCATGCCTGGATCCAATAATCAAAGGGTCAACGATCTTCTGTCTCTTTCTCTGCTTGCACATGTCTCTCTCTTCCTTTTTGCTGTTTGCCCCCATTATTTGCCTCTCCTTCCACCTAATTTCATTGCCTTATGGTATCTCTAATTCTTATTATCCAAATTATTTCATAGTGACATTTTTCTCCTTCACTGTGTACACACACACACACACACACACACACACACACACACACACCATACAATTCACAGACCTTAGCATTACCACCATATTAAAAATAGTCGGTAAAAATGCAAGTTGCTGTCTAGCAGAAAAGATTTACTTTATAGTACAAATATTATGTACTCTATGTCTAGAACACAGTCTTGTACGCATTCCTATATCCAGCATATGGAATGAGTTAAATCACAGTAAGAGACCATTATACATTCAACAGACTATGCAAAAATTGCCAAGGGTTGGTGAGAAGAGAGAAAATCTAACTTTCATACATTGCTAATAGGACAGTAAAACAGTACCTAGCTTTGAAAAGTTGTTGGGCAAAAAAAAAACATGCCTATGACTCAGGAGCTATGTTCCTAGGAATATACCTCAGAGAAATGAGAAATTAGTACGTTCGAGAAAAGGTTTATATAAGAAATATGCAACAGCTTTATTCATAGTATCTCCAAACTAGAAGAAATTCCAGTGTACCTTAGTCAAAAGGATAGCATGAATAAATAAGGTATGGTACAGTGGAATAGTACAGAATATTATACTATATAAAAGAAGCAAACTAAAAGGCATGCACTCCTAAATGGATAAATATTTCAAAGTTGGTGATAGAAGCAGGAAGTAAAGGACAGAACAATATATAATGTCCATCTATTTCTTCTGTTATGTCAAGTTAGGTCTGTGTTGCCTGAGTAGACCAGATTACTCTGTTGTATATCAGGCAGTGGGCCTAGAGATTGTTCTACCCTGGTAGAAGGCCATGTTACAGTCCTGGCAGCAACTATCTATCTAGATGGTCGTATATCATCTAGATAATGTCCAAAACAATGTTCATTTAGTTTTTAAATAAATGGTGTTATTAAGGGGGAAAGCATGGGGAATTATGACATTCTTTATTACTTTTTTGCCAAATTTATAACATTTCAAGCCATTAGTTACTCTTTCTCCCACATCAAGAAGAGTTAATAAATTCCCAAGAAGCATGAATGATCTTACCCTATATGGAAAACTAATGAATGAATGAATTCAAGATTCTCAGCATCCCAGGTCTTAACAATTCTCTACTATGCCCCTCTAAATTTTTTAAAGATTGCTGAATCACAACAAATACAACTTAATGGCTCAGGCATATAAACAGAAAACCTGTTAAAACATAAACATTTGAAAACATTCACATTGTTTAGAAATGATTCAAAGTACACTCATGGAAGTATTAGTAATTAAAAGCCCTATTGAACATAGTCCCTGAACAAGACAAGGTAATTCATGGGGAAGCTAGTAGCTGTCATCTGTAATACTCATTGTTGCAAACCAAAATTGCTTTCAGGAACCATTACTCCCAGGACCGTAACATGGTCTTCTACCAGGGGTAGAACAGTCTCTAGGCCCATTGCCTGATATATGACAAAGCAAGCTGGTCCACTCAGATAAAACAGACCTAACTTGACATAACAGAAGAAATAGCAAGTGCTATGATGTGAAAAAAGAAAGGGAAATAAACGCAATTGTATCAAAAGGCCCCTTTACCATCAGAGCTGCGGTTGCTAACGTCTCACTATAGGTTGACAATGGGACATAGGGGTACACGCACCTTTATTCATGGAACTGGGCCATGGTTAGCCTAACTGAATTATAAACTTCCCACCAGCCCTTTCTAGTAAATGTGAAGGAATCCGCTTTCTCTGTAAATTGAAATGGCTAGAAAATATAACCTCTAGTTTCCTTCAAAATTCAGACCTTCAAGAAAATTACACTCTTGAATTTCATATTAATCAATATTTGTCATAAATTGGTTTCTACTCCTAGTGTAAGAAAAGTTATGCTAGTACATCCTCAGACTTTGTTTCCTGTTGTTGGGCATTCTTGTCTATGATTTCTCTTGGCTGCTTTTTAACAAAAAAGGTATCCTTGTGTCATTTTCATGCTACTAAATAAAGGTGTAAATAACAATATTTCTTATAGTTAATCCTTAAATTCTTGCTTGAGAGAAATACAAATTTTGAAATAATAGATGATAGAAATCTTTTTCTTTTTTTCTTTCTTTTTCTTTTTTTTGGTGGAACTGGGGATTGAACTCAGGCCCTTGTGCTTGCCAGGCAAGTGCTTATTCTACTGAGTCATGTCCCCAGCCCTGGATGATAGAATTGTGAATTATGTAGTTCCCTGACACCTGGAGATTTTGTTTTAACAATGTATTCAAATGTAGATAAGCATATCCATTACCTGAGATTTTATTTATACATATGATCATACTACACAGAGACATTATAAAATAAAATATAACATCCTTTCCTTTTGAAAGCACATGATCTTGACATGAGAAATATTTAGTTTCCAAACTTTAATCAACTATATAGAGATTTAAAATGATTTATTTAAATGTTCCTATGATAACTTCTCTCTCAAATGTGAAGATGAAACAGGTGTGCAGAAAAAGAGTTCATTAAGCCTCTGACTGGTGAATTTTTATAAGGCCTTCAGGAAAACTGGTCCTGCAGGCTTCTAGGAGCTCAGATTTCAGAAGGGTCATTGCCACTGTAAATGGTCAGAGCATCTCACTGTGCCTAAATTGTTTATACAAACAATATGGTTCATACTGAATTATTGCTTTCCTCCTGGATGTCTAGAATTTAGGTGTGTGCCAAGCAGAAGGTACTTCAGTGACAAGCTCCTCATAAAAACTCTAGGCATTGGGTTCTTAGGAGATTTCCCTCATAGAAGTTACCACCATGAAAACATATCATGTGTGTTCTTACAAGTCATTCCTGGAGGAATTAAACACATTCCATTTTATTCCACTTGAAAAGAGACCCTTGGAAACTTGGGCTTCGTTTCCGCTAGATTTTGCCCATTTGCTTTTTTCCCTTTACTGATTTAGCTTTGAATGGAATTATAAAAATCACAGCCCTGAAATCAGTATGGGTTGAATTCTGAGAGCTCTCTTGCAGATTGTTGAACCTAGTGGTCTTTGGGTGATACGCTTTATAGCTAGATAGCTCTATAGGGTATCAAGCACTCGTAGGTGAAATGCTCACTGGATTAGGGGTGCATTATAGACAATGTGCGGTGTAGAAGGAAGGGTCTGGTTGGAAGAGGCAGATGAACAGAATGGGGGCTGGAAGGGTTTGTGCTCTTCCCTTTGCTTCCTGGCTTCCCAGAAGCCAGTGGCTTTCCTCTGTAAGAGCCTTCTGTTATTTCTTCCAGCCTTGAAGCCAGCCAACTATGACCTAAAAACATGAGCCAAAATCAACCACTCCTCGTTTAAACTAGGGGTGATGGGTAGTGTGTTTCATCAATGAGGAAAGTTACTAGGACACCAGGGAAAGTTGACATACATAGTTGTGATTCCTGCCCTCGAAAGAGAGCAGTAGTTACATCGATTCCAAAGACCAAGGAAGTCACTTTATGGAAACAATAACTTTCCAAGAATGATCAGGTCAAGTTGGCATATGAAATTCCTACCTGCCTTAGTATGAAACTAATAAGATATAGTATATTCTTTTAAATAGTGCACATTCTTTTTAAAATTTATTATTTTATTTTTACAGTATATAATTTATTAGTTTATATGTATTTTGCACAATACTGAGCCTTCCGGCATTTTCATAGATGCAGACAACATAGTTTGATCATATTACTGCCCCTTTCATCCCTGACCATATTTTTCCTGATTCACTTCCTCTTGTCTAGTAGCATCCCTTCTACTTTCATATCATCTTTTCCACCTAGATTCTATATATTAGGGAAGACGGGTGACCTTTCACTTTCTGCGTCTAGCTCATTTCCCTTAGTATGATCTCCAGTTCCATCCATGTCCTTGTACCTGACATAATTTTATTTGTCATTATTACTGAATCCTCCGTATGTATACATACCATATATACTTTATCTATTAATCCACTAATACATACCCAGGCTGATTTTATACCTTAGCTTCTATGAAAGGCACCTCCATAAATATGGCTATTCAATATGTCTCTAGTGTACTGACTTTAATTCCTTCAGATATACACCAAATATGTGTTTTTAAGTGAACTATGTATATTAAAACATATTTATTCTTTCCATTATTTTAAGGTGAGAATTTATTACTTTTTTATGTACTTAGTAGTTATTTCCTCGGATCTATTAATAATATGGGACATCTAGGTTAGTTGGTGACAACTGAAAGCAGCTAAATTCATCGTCTCAAAGTGAATTTACTGGCCATATTTCGGTTGAGCACAACTTTTCGGACAGCTTTTAGCGAAATGAAAAGGCATCTTCCCTAGACATACCTTCTACTTAGCAGAGAATGAAAAAGAACCACCTCTGTAGCATACATCGATTTGTTCCTGGAAGTCTTAGAGACGTTCAAGAGTCTGCCCATTTATTGGTCCCTGGCTTCACCTCCTTTCCTTCCTGCGCTGTTCAGAAATGCAACTGGACAAGAGAACAAACACTGGGTGTGACAGTTTTCTAAATTTATTCCACAACTGGTATCTGGGGATACTGCAACTAGAGAGTGAAAACTTCATTATTAAATACCAAGGAAACCATTTAAAAAGTTTACTGTGTAATGTAGGAAGTTATATGATGGAGATATCATTTGGATTGATAGTTGTATAAATATGAGCACTAAACAAAATGCCATGTGTTGAGAACTGAAACAATATTTTGGTAAGCACCATCTCAGACTGACAAAGGACAAGTGACTAGGCTCATTAATAAAACCGCACATTTCTGTTGATCTTAAGTAAAGTATAATATATTCTTGATTTCAAATCGATAAACATAACCCACTTTTTCCACATATGTATGGCTACATGATAACTGGACCATTAGTTTTCATGTGAGCATTTTTCTAATAAATTATATATGGCAAACATTAATCTTCCAGGCATGGTTCCATTTTCCTTGTGTTCAGTAATACATTTTTAGTGCTTTCTTATTAAACAGTGTAGCCAAAGTTTCTCATCTTCCCTAGCTAATGTTACCTGAGAAAAATCAAGTTTTTCTTTTCTTATATTTTTTGACCCTATAAGGACCATTGTCCTGCCGCTTAAATCTAGCAAGGAGCTACTGAACCTCAAAAGACCACAGGAAACAATCATCACATATAATAATATAAAATGGGGCAATGTCACCCGAGGGCACTCACCCACTGGAGTCTGCAGACGTGATAGCTATCAGTGGCAGAATCTTCAGGGGGAGGCTGGTTGGTCGTGGAATGTTCTCTGATTCACTTTTCAAGTCAGCTTGTTCCAGTTGTCTGAAGGCAAGAGGAGGAAGCTGAATATTGCGGCATGAAAGTCTTCGGACAAGGTAGGGCTCCATTCCTCGGAAAGGGTCTTCCTCTTCATTGTTAGAATGTAGTGTTTCCTCAGAAGCCTAGTCCAATAAAGTAAAAATTTAGAAAATTATCATTATGTAATAGTGTATCTCCCGCTGGGGAAGAAATGAAGTGAGACATACATATGAAAAATGCCAACTACAAACAACATGAACAGAACAATAGGTGGCGAAAAGAGCAGAATCCGTGCCTGAAATCTTGATACATTTTACAAGCAGGTTATTTGCCAATATATTTGGTTGAGCTTGGTTGTAGCCACTGAATGGCATTCCCAATAATCCTAGAATTTATGAACTTTGTGTACGTGTTCTACAAAATTAAATGAAATGCTAGTTTTTTTCTATTTCCTATTAAATAAATTGCAAGACACAATTTTATTATTTATCTTAATATATTCATATGTCAGAATATGGGCATTTCTTACAAATACATAGATACCTATGAAAAGAGAAGAAGAAAATTAGCTCTAGTTTTTCTTTACACTTAGGACAATGTTTATAACATGTTTCAATAATTTGCTAATATTCTCTTGCCAATGGTTGTATGACTTTGTGAGAGGATATTTTTAGGAGTTATAAAAAGAAAATCTTAGAACCCAGTAGAGTGTAAGCTGTGCCCGAATTTTGCAAATTTGATTTAAATTAGTTGCTTGAAAAGGCAAATCAATTCTACAATAAAGTAGAAATTTTAATATTTTGATGGCTGAGAAAACTACACCATTACACGAGAAATATTTTAAGTGGTTGGAAAGTCTGCTCCATTAGTATTTATCATATTCAATATGGAGACTTTATATGTATTTAGTGCAAGATCTACAGAGTCTCATTACGTACGTCGGGCTCATACATTCTCCTCTTTTCAGCTCCCCTAGCTCTGGGATTACAGGCAGGTGCCACCACATCCAGTTTCAATCACTGTCTCAGCATGCCCCAGGGATGGGGCTGGCACAGCAGGCCAGTGGTCGAACCCCACACGCTGCGCTCTGCTTAAGCAAGTACTTTAGTCCACTGAGCTATCTGGTTGGCACTCAATATGGAGACTTTAAAATCATCAAATGTATTAGATACCAAGCTCCAAATACTTTTTCTTCCTTTTTTCATGTTCTTTTTTAAAATCTTTTTTTCCCCAGTGCTAGGTATTGAACACATAGCCTCCCAAATGATGGGCTATCAGTGTAGCACTGAGCTACATTCCCCAGATTTTCTCAAATTCTCAGAAAGCATCTTGATCTACTGCCGAGGTTCACCCTAACTTCACCATCCTATCTCTCAGCCTTTCATAACTGGGATGATAGCCTTGTGACTCACACTCAGCCGAGGGCTAGGGGCTTGAGCCCTGACATTACCACTTTTCCTAGAATATTCTTAGAATGTTGTTTAAACTTTCTTAATGGTCCACTCTTAAAAATACCATGACTATTTACCCAGAGGAATTAAAGGAGACCATGCATGTTACATGCATAACTGGTTGGCTATAATGTGATAAGCAGCTGTGGAGGGCAATTTCCTTTTCTTCTGAGTGACAAAGATGAAGAAACCCAAGGAGAGAAAGTCCTTTCCCCAAAACTAGTGTGTGGGTGATAAGTTAAACCCAAATAAACTTTGATTCACCCAGACCTAGTTTACAACTTTTATTGCACTTCTTATTATACTACTATTTCTGAGCAATTAGGTTCGCTAAAATTGAGATAATTTTCTCTGAAAATTGAGATAATAATATTCACCTCCTATGATCATGTTTAGATCAGGTACAAAGCATCAGCAGCACCAATATCTGGCATAGAGTTTGTACTCACTGCCTAAATAGCAGCTATTACTATTAGAATACAGGCTACCTCCCTTTTCTTTCTGTAGCGTTCTGTTGCCTTTGATGCTTGTTCTCCTCGCTTTCCAAATAGAAAATGTTCATCTTCCTTGTATTTTGAAAGCATGAAAGAACATACAATGGTGGACTCAATGCTGCCCTGCCTTGTGTTGGCTAACTCTATGAACAAATAGGGTAATAGAACGATGCTCAAAGCTAAAGACAACATCTGAAGTTGGAAATATTCTTTTACTTTAAGCCTTCGATCTAAAAACCTAGATTTTTCACATCTGTGCTGAAGAATCTACTTGCTTTATATAACAACATAAGAAAAACATTAACAATGGTTAATATTCATTAAGTACTTATTAAGTGGTGCTGTCACATACATGTTCTATTCTTTAATTTGTATCAACTCCAGTTATTTTTCTCATGTTGCTTATAGTATTTATTTATTTATTTATTTGGTACCAGGGATCGAACTCAGGACCTTGTTGCTGCTAGGCAGGTGCTTAAGCCCCTGAGCTATATTCCAGGCCCTTCGTGTTACTTATAAAGAAGCAGAGACCTATAAAATAGCATCACTGCACAACAAGTAGGATGATGGACCATCACTGTTTACCTGGAGCATTTTTATTTTAGAAGTGAGTCATGTGTCCTGGTAAACACCATAGTCCCAAGAAAACTAGGATGGGGTACCAAAGCAAAGATCCAACCCAAATCTTTCTTAATGAAAGCAGAAGCTAACAAATACTTCCTTATATACTTCCTTATAGTTATAGACCCTTGGCAGGATATATATATATATATATATATATATATATATATATATATATCTCCTAGAAAAAAAAGGAAAAGAAGACATACACTTATGGACCACAATTTAATAAGCCTCACATTTTAAATTGAAAAACATTAATGGAACTATAACAGAACAATTTGTAATCCATAAACATTTGAAATTTATGATAATCTGTGATTAAATCAGAAGATAGAGTTCTAAGTCCCACTGCATAGCAATTACTGACTTGATCTTCAGAGGTCACTTAACCTTTTCAGACTTCCGTTACTTTAGGCATAAGTCAGGAGCTTGTACAAAATAAGTCTTAAAACTACTTTCAGGTCTGAAACACTCTGAGTTTGTATGAAACCATGGCAAAGTAATTGTTTAGGGAATGGCCAATATAGAAAACAAAGAATAAACATAGACATATATTTTTTGTTTGTATTTAATTTCTGAAATTTTGTTTGCACATGTTTTTAGTATAGAATGATGACAGTTATTATGGGGAGGTGGCACACACACACAACACATCTTAACTCTTTTTGCTTCCCCTTCCCTACCCGTCCTCTGTCTCACCTCACCTTCTATCTCTAGATTGCTTTCTCATTTATAAAGGATCTCACTCATTTCCTATTGTCTACCTCTGATTTTACTCTTTAGATTATACGTTGGGTTTCTCATATCAACCAAATCATGTAACATTTAAGCTTGACCGTCTGATTTATTTTGCTTAATAGCAGGGTTTCAAATTGCACCCATTTTCTGACCAAGGACTCAAAAATCGACTCCAGTAGATTTTACACTAGGAGAAAGAGACTATCCAACTTGTGAAATTCGTGCAGGTATGGGGCTGCAAAGCTAAACCAGATTCTAGGATTATTAGCAAGGAGTAATCGAGTTAATGACTTAATAGCAATGAGCAATAAAAGAACAAGGATAAATCTAACAAAGTCTTAGTCGCATGAACTATAGCTGGCTGAAATTAAGCTTCTTTGCTAGATACTTAGCTGTCCACTCTGGGTATTAGCACTACAATTGCATAAGTGCTTTGTATAACCAAATTTACTAGATGAATGACTTACTGCCTGTGAGATTCTCTTTTCTGGTAAAACTGCCTCAAGGGATAACTCCTTTGGAAGAGATGATCTCTATTAAAAAATAAAGTTTATGTTTATGCTCATGTACTGTCAATTTTAGCCCCAATTTCCTGTATTTTTATCTTGATTATAAAGACAAAGCATTAGATGTCTAGATCCAAACATTTTCACTCAGAAAAGTATAATACATGCTTTTTTCAAACCTCAGATTCACCTGCATCAGTTATCCTTTAGAAATAAAAGGACAATTTTCTCAAGGTAGACAGGAGCAGGTAAATGCCCTTAATCTCAAAAGAAATATAAATCTAACTCCTGAGTAATATGTATCTTGTGTTATTGCTTTAAAATGACATTTCTGCAAGGAGTTGAGGAAAAAGATAATATTTCTAATGTCTCCTAATCATTTTTTATCAAAATGTGGTGCTCAAGGCCTCTGCATTAGAATCACTGAAGGAGCTTTCTAAATCTCAGACTTTCAGGTCCTCTTCTAGACATGCCTAATAATAATCCCTGTGGATCAGAGCATCAAAGTCTTCATAAGACTCCACCATGATTTTAATGTGAGTTATATTTTGAGAATTATGATTTTTATGTGTGCTAAAATTTGAGAACTAATGTTTTTTGCCATTTCAGATGCAGGCTAATAGGATTATTTGGCAAAGATACAGCCACAAACACTTTCTTTGCAGCTCATTTATAATGCCAAATAAGCAAATGTAATGTAATTGTTGCAGTGAAGGATTGGCTTAATAAATTTTGATACATTATATGCAATACTATGAAGCTAATAATATAATACAGAGAATTATGCCACTATGTTCGTGACAATGTTAAGTGAGAAGAAGAGGTTATAGAGTGATATCACTTTTATAAAACAGTGACAAAACAAAACAAAAAGTCATATTAGTAGAAAATTCTGAAATAATAGATCCCAATTCTCTAAAGCTCTTCTCTAAGAGTGAAATGTACTTTTAAAAATTAAAAGCACAACGCAAGTCATACTAATAAAATAAAACAACATTCACCTCGCTGTCACTGAGATGAAGAAATAGCTCTAATTCTGCTTCAAGATATGTATTATCAAAAGAAACACTGAAGTATTTGAATGAATCTAAAACAAATCTGTTGGATTATAATAAATGAAATTCTTCTTGATAATTACCAACCTACATGGAATAGGTTGGAATAGACAAGTAATGAAACAAACAATTTTAATGTAATAATTTTCAGCATTAGAATAGACACTTCTCTGAAAGATATACTTAAAGCAATTCCATGTTTTCACTTACACTGGATAAGCATAAGCTCTATTATTGATTATTACTATGTCTTTTATTTAGTTTCTATGGAAGGTATCTGTTATGGTTTGTGTCCTCCCAAAGCCTTATGTGGTCATCTGGGCAGGATTCTAGAGTTTGTTATTCATTCACAATCCAGTGCTGTGATTATGGGTGTGAGTGTTATACTTGCCCTAAGGAAGATACCCTGAGTACAATGTGTGGAAGAGAGAGAGGCTTGCTAGCTGTTGCACCACTGCTCTTCCTTTTACTCTTTGCTGATTTCCACTGTCATGAACTATTGCCCTGTGCCATGTGCCAGCTTTCCTGGGAGCCAGCTGAGTATGGACTCAAACCTCCACTAACTGTGAGCTAAATAAACCTTCCCTTCCTTAACTTTGGATGTTGAGTATTTTGTCCCAGTAACAAGAGAAAATTAACCAAGACAGAATTTGGTACCTAGAAGTGAGGTCATTGCTCAGAGTATGCCTGACCATGTGTTTCAAAGTCTTTAGGAATAGCTTATGGGAAGAATAAGACAGGTTTGGATAGGTCACCTGAAATAGAAGCACTTCTGAGTCAGAGCTCAGAAGAGCAGAATGCTCATACAAATTCTGCCTGTAAAGACCAGGCTGGGGGGATTTCTGCTGGGAAGGATTGCATTGGTGGTTGGACTTCAGATGATATGCGTCATGGCCTGGAAGAAAGTTTGTTTGCATTTTGCTCATGTACAGAGATATTGCCTGAGACTGAGATGAAGTCCAATGAACTGGTTAATCTTGCAAAAGAAATGTTAAGGCAGCCAAATGTTGAGGCAGTGGCATGGCTATTGTTGGAGGCTTTTAGTCAGATTTATGTGGAGAATCAAGAGCAAAGAGCCCAGCAGGATTATTTAAAATGTCATGGGTCTGGATGGAAAGGAAGCTGTAATACAGCCTCAGACTATAAAGACAGAGCTAAAAAGATCTCCACTACTAAGAAGGAACAGGGGAGTAGAACAGACAGCCTGAGGGCATCACAAGAAGTGGCAAGTCCCCACCCTTTGCAGCTTCAAAACTTCAAAGGTTAAAGACTTTGCTTTGAGGAGAAAACTGCAGAGCACCATGATTCAGAATGGAGGCAGCAGCCACATCAGGTTCCAGAATGGCAGCCGCCCTGTGCCATGTGCCACTCAGCCGGAGAGCCAGCCGAGTGTGGGCCAAAACCTCCACCAACTGCGAGCTAAATAAACCTTTCCTTCCTGAATTTGGGTGTTATTTATTTTGTCTTAGCAAGGAGAGAAAAATAACTGAGACAGTATCTCATTAATATTTTGTTCTTTTTGTTTCTTTCAATATAGAGAGCAAGGCACTCACTTGTCTTTAGCACAAGGGGAGATAGACCTTGATAGATAATTTTATTGAAACTATATATATATATATATATATATATATATATATATATATATATAGTATGATTGAAACAGACAGTAATGTTGACATTTAAAAAAAAAATTATTATAGCACAATGAATTAGTTCCCCTTAATATAATTCCAAACACACTTATTCTGACCTTCTTGAAATCTTCTGAAGTAATTTTGGAAGTCCTCTTTTGAGTATATATTTCATTGTGTTATCATGGCAGGCTTGATGTCTTAAATTGACCCAACATGTTTATGTAAATGGCCATTTCGAATTTGACAAACCGCCAGAAATTCCAGAGTGCCAGATCCAGTAAGTAGGTGGATGAGGGTACTTCACAATGTTTTTAAGGGCCTTCTCTGTTGGATGGTACTGAGTCACAGCAGTCACTGTATTTACTTTTAATCATACCTTGTAAAGACACAAAAGCTGAACTGCCAGAATTGCTTCAGAAAGTAGAAAGATGGGGTAGATGTGTTCCAAGCAAGAGAGAGTTTTTTTGTAGTTTATGGTAAAGACTCTTTTATTGTAACAAAGGTTTTTAAATGTAAACATTAATTGGATCTTTTCACTACATCTTGTATATAACTAGTTCCCAATCTTCTCATGCCTTAATTTTTGTTTTATGTGGACACATAAAAATAAAATGTTCTGTAATGAAATCCCCTTAAATATATACACAAATATAGCATGCACACGCACACACACACACGCGTGCACACACACACACACACACACACACACACACCATATATTGCCATTATGTGGAAGAATGGTTCTTCTAAGGTACAGAGCAAGAGCACACACACTTTGGCACACTTTGCAGGGGACACAGACTTGTCAATAAGTGTCACATTAGGTCCCTCGGGATAATGTACTCAGGAAATGTGTGCACTTTCACACTCAGAACCTCAAACTCTACATCACAATCCACTATTCGTCTCCTTCTCTAGTCTCTTACAACGTGTTGAAGATAGAGTCACAAAAATCACTCATAGATAATTTGACCTATGTCAGAAAATATTCATCATCAGTCAGGGTAAGTCACCAAAATTAGGCCTTTTCTTGCTATAGGAAGTACTATTTTATATGTAAAATCACTTCAATTTTTTATGCATTTGATTCATGGTCTCACTGCAAAACTTGGACTTGTAGTAATCCTCCTGATTCAGCCTCCCCAGCGGTGGGATTACAGGCACGCACCTCTGCTCCCAGACTTGTTTGCAGGCTCACTGTGCCCAGGGGTGGGGCTGGTGCAGCACGCAGTACTGGAGCTCAAACCCCAGTCCCCGGATTTGCCTAAGCAGGTGCTTAGTCTGCTAAGCTATCTCTCTGGCCCTCCCTAGCTTATTATTAATTAAGAATGTGCACATTTCCAAGTTACTACTGTGTGTTGGCAATCCAGAAGCTAACTAAGTATCACTCTCTTAATTCTCTTTTAAGTGCTGCCAGTCCATTCAGTAGAAAGTAGATGGATGATCACCAAAGATTAAAGTTCTTCAAAGACATAAGAATCTTCAGGCATATATGGCTAAAAAAGACATGCTCACAAGTGAAAGTGGGTCATAGCCAGATGTGACATCAGCAAAGTCACCAAATTTGGAGTATCTCAAGAAAACTAGGGTGTATGGCTATCCTATGAAATGAACATTTTTAAAATTTGTTTCTTATCTATGTCTTCAATCATTTCTGTTTATTGTCATTCCTGGTTCCTTTGTTAATTCTCTTAAATTTAGGCATTCTTCCAAGTGCTATCCTTCATCAGTTTATTTTTTTACTCTACACACTCATGTTGAAAATTTTAGCCAATAAAACAAATAAAAATAGTTGCTACCTTTACATTTATAGCTCAAACTCAGTCTAGAGTTTACCAATAAAAACACAATGATTTGCTTGTAGATCTGCTCCCTTCTATGGTTCAGATGCATGGCCACATCTGGAAGGAAGGGAATATGCAAATCTGGTTTGTGTAGCCCTAACATTCAGCCAAGGCCTAGCAGGAAACACTAGCCAAACATTGTTGTAGGTATGGATCAATGACATCACCACACTTGTCTCCGCATCTTCAACTGTATAATATTGGGAAATCGATATACTATATTAGATATTGATATTACTAGTAATGATATATTTTAAGATATGAATATAATTTAGGTGTAAAGCTTGAAGATGTAACAAAGAATTTCTTTAAAATTCCAAAAATTTGTCATACAAATTGCTTTGGTCTATGTTCATGCTTAAAATTACTTTCAAATACAGCTGACCTTTGACATCTGCAGCTTCAGCATCCATGGATTCAACCACTGTGGACCGAAAACCTTTAGAGGGAAAAAAATGTGTATCTCTAAGAAACACTCACAGACTTTTTCTTGTAATTATTCCATATAAAACCTTGCAACTATGCATATCTATGTATATAGCTTCTACTCGGTATTCAGCATTATAACTAAGATAGAGATGAATAAAAGTGTATAGGGGAACATGCACTAGTTACATGCAAATATTATTCTCTTTTGTGTAAGGGATTGGGACAGTGGCAGACTTTGGTATCTACAGAAATTCCTTAAAACAGTCCTGGATAGATATTGGCAGACAACTATGAATGGACATAATGATGTACACTTCTACCTTACTGTCAAAAAATAAGAATGAAAGATTTCAAGGGTTCAGAACCTTTAGAGAACCAATACCGGAAACTTCATTGCACAGATCAGCATGTTAAACAGTTTCATAGGTTTCCAGGGATGGGATTGCTTAAATTGAAGATAGATTTCCAAAAAAATCCTTTCAAATGCTATGTTTCTTTTTTCCCATGTAGTTAATTTGATGATATCGTTTTCTACAAAAGTAAAGTTTACCTGTACTTGTATTAGAAAGGCAATTTTTGAAATCTGAACCAACTCTTTAGGAGTAGGATAAAATGGAAGAGGTTACGATCACAGGGAACTGGAATTTATACTTGCAAACTAAATGGAATGTATGTCAGTAATAGTCATTACCTATATATACACACTATTCTTTTATATCTCCATGAAATTTGTTTCCATAATGTTAATGTTTGTGTCTAACTGTCCCTCTAAAGCCTCATGCAGTCATGAAGTGGGCTTCTAGAATGTATGATTGATTCAAGGTCCACTGCTGGGATTATGGGCGCAAGAGCTACACCCATCCTGGGGAAGACAGCCTGAATTGAATATAGTATGATGGAGGGAAAGAGAGTTCTTCTCTGGTCCTCTGCCCATTTTGCTCTTGCTGCTTTTGTTTTCTGCTACCGTGAACTGCTGCCCTCCGTCTCGTGCCACTCTTCCATAGAGCCAGCTGACTATGTACTGAAACCTCCATAAACTCTGAGCTAAACAAACCTTTCTTTTCCTTAATCCTGGGCATCAGATGTTTTGTTCCAGCCATGAGAGAAAAATAACAGAGACACATGTCCCACAAAAATAATAAAGAATCGGCTTTATAAGTCTCTAAGCCTGATGCCATATGTTTTTCCTTATCACCCTACTCATTGCACATATTTTGTCTTAAAATTAAATGCTAACATTGCACAAATAATCTCATAGAAAGCTTCACAAGTTACATAAAGGAAACAAACACCTAAGTTCATTTCATAATGAAAAGGTCACTGTGCTGGATCAACCTAACAAATTTTCAAGGGGAAATTTGTATAATGATGTAGCAGACACTCTTACAAAATGAATTCCATGTAAAAATGAGAATTTCCACCTCAGGTTAACACAAAGATAGGAGATAGTCCTCAAACATCCTCAGAGCATAATCCAAGTATAGACTGTGATTCATGCTGATTAGAAAAGATGGAAAACACTCAAGTTCTCTAAAGTCATTTCCTATAATTCATCAAAACTTCTAAAAAGTTTCTAAAAGGAATAGAAAAAATTCTTCAGTAATACTCTCATCAACAAGAAAATCTATCTGAAACCCTAGGATTCAATTAACCTTCTGAAAATAGTATTGTACCTTTCCTTGCTGACCTTGAAAAATGATGTCAATTTTATTTTGTTAGTAAAGGACAGAAAAAAGTAAGGAAAGACAGTATTTCTAACAATTATTTACTTCACAATGATATACAGAAATACAATCAGAACTGGAAAAAAGAAACTCACATTGCTTTTGTTTTGTTTTTGTCTCCTATTCTACAAGAATAGGTCAAAAGTTAGCGAGCTTACTCTCTTGGTGTTTGGAAAAGTCTTTCACTTGATGAATGAGGTGTCAACTCACAACCTTAACATGAATATCAAGAGGCTGCTGCTTCATTTTCAAGTTTTAGTTATTACAATGATGGCTTAAAAATATGACTTCATGGACCGGTGAGATAGCTCAGCAGACTAAGGGCCTGCTTAGGCAAGCACAGGGAATGGGGTTCAATCCATGGCATCACATTCCTCCAGGGTCCCACCCCCAGGCTTTCTGAGAGACCCACTGAGACTGTGCATGGTGGTTCATGCATATAATCCCAGCGCTGGGGGTGCTGAAAACAGGAGGATCACTATGAGTTCCAAGCTCTGTAATGAGACCCTGTACCAACACAAAGAAAAAAAAAAGATTATAAATATGAAAATGCAAACTAAATTCATCATTTAAGTAAAAGCATATTTATAATAATGTTTATATATGTAAAATAAACTAACAAATATTGGACTGAGTGGAGAAAAGTGGAACTAAACTAAAATGAAATTTTCTCCATACAGAATGTACTAAAGATTATGGTTTCTGCTGTGAACTTTAATGTTCAGATCACTATTAAGTGTTTCATTGACAAACTATGGATTCAAAGAATGTTTATATGAAACCTACATGCAACACGGTGGTCAATGATATTATGTAACGTGCAATCTTTCTAAATTCAGGATAATAAGATATAATAAGATATTATAATATCTATAACAAGATAATAAGATATTCCTCATCATCCCCTTATTTAGCATTTTATTAGTATTATGTTATATACTTTATATACAGTAAATATCAATCACCCAAAAGTGTATTAAGCAAGTTTATTTTCTCATTTTATAGATTTTAAACATGAGGCTTAGAGAGGTTGGCATGCATACAATGAGTTGGCTAGTAAATGGTAAGCCATTTAAAAACAATGATTCTTAAAAATAGACTTTAAGCCTACTGAACTTTCCTTTACAAGAGTCCCTAACCACTGAGCCACTCTGCTCTGCTCTCCTAGAGTCTACTGGTGCATTCTGCATCTCACCGGGGGGATCCCAGAGAAGACCAGCCATTCCTTCCTCATCACTCACCCTAGGATCTGCACAGCCCAACAACACAGAAAGTGCTCAGTAAGTATTTGTAGAATAATTAAATGAAATGTCTGGTGATTTCACTTTTAACCTGTCAGTTGATAAGATGAAGGAACTTTACGAAAAGATGTTCATTGTGAATCGTCAAATAGCTGGCTAAGTGTGTGCCTGCCCAGCCCATATCCACTCTGGCCACATCCACTCTGGCCACATCCACTCTGGCCACATCCACTCAGAACACATCCACCCAGGACACATCCACCCAGGAAGCATCCACTCAGGACACATACACCCAGGATACATACACCCAGAACACATCCATACAGGCCACATCTGTCCAGGTCACGTCCACCTGGCCCATATCCACCCAGGCTACATCCACACAGGCCACATGCACCCTGGCCACATTCACCCAGGTCATATCTTCCCAGCCCACATCCACCCTGGCCACATCCACCCTGACCACATTCACACAGGCCACACCCACATAGGCCACATCCACACAGGC
>NDGM011067331.1:0-15358 GCA_002564305.1 Octomys mimax
AAATTCATATTACTTTGTTAAGTAAAATTCTGTATGAGTTGTCAAAAAAATAAATAAATAAAGATAGAGCATGCAATGTATTACCCATTGCTATTTTTCTATTATCCTGTTATGAAATTTTGTTTTATTTTTTCTCTTTAAAATAAAATTTTATAAAAGAAAAAAAATAAAGCAACCAGTTCAGTAGTGTTTAGTACTCACGTGGCTCTGAAACGCTTCCATCACCCCAAATGGAACCCTTAATGTAGCACTAAGCAATCATTTCCTATCACCACATCCCGATCAGGTTTTGAACACTGACTGGTGTGGCTAGCCTGGTTTCCACAGAGTGTCCTTTTAGGATTCCACAATTTTAAATATGGTTGGCTGTATTTCTAGGTAGGATTGAGAGAAGAGAAGGATTTCTTTGGGGAGCAGCAGAGATCCTGGGGAAGGGTTCCAGTGCCATGGGACAGAGAGGTCTAAAATCTCATGTTAACACAGTTGGCTTTTCTGGACAGAAGACCCTCTGGTGGGGCAGCTACTCTCTTTGGAACATAGTTTTAGCCTCCTGTGAGCTTATGGTCCCTTTAAAGTTCTCGGCATCCTCACTCTCTGGCACCCACTGCTCCATTCAGGAGGCATCTTACTCCATTTTGGCAGTGGACACCTGAGCTTGGCATGGGGAAGCCCTGTGGCCAAGTGCGGGGGCAGCATGGACTCACCCAGGCCTCAAAGGAGCTCTGACTTGGGGTGCTGACTGCACTGTTGGCTCCAATTCACACGGCCTGTCAGGTAATCATTCCTAGTAGCAAACCCTGCATTAGCAGGTCTCCTCTCTGTGGCACACGGGCTACAGACATACATGGAAATTGGTCAAAGAAGAGAGAGAACTCTGAAGAACATTCAGGCATGTTTGGGAGAGACTGAGAATCACTTCTGGCTACTCTCCAAACACTATACCTCCGGCTGTGTGGACCCTGGAGGAGGTGCAGAGACAAGTAGGTTGTTTTACGTGCGTCCAGAGAGAGGCAGCCAGTGGCCTTTGAATTTGGCTCCTAATTAGCCAGGGTGGCCTGGAGCTGGGACTGGGCAGGAGTGGGGAGCCCAGACCCATTTTGGCTACTGGAGATGGGTGGCTGGACCCTGGAGGGAGACCCCAAGCCCTGTGTGTTCTAGGGCAGGTGGACAGAGGTGCAGGCCTCATGTGGCCCCTTTTGGTGGAATATTTATTTACTTGGGGAGTTTGGGGTGAAGTTACTTAATTTAATAGGTAAAGAATTTTGACCATTTAAAAATATTTAGGGGGCCTGGCCCTAGCTCAGTTCTTGGGGCCGGGGAGATGGCTCAGTGGAAAAAGCACTTCCCTGGCAAGCGCAAGGGTCTGAGTTCAATCCCCAAATATGCTGCAGAATAGGGTATAAATTTCATAGGAGTCATAAGGCTAACAGAGGACTTAGGAGCCTTCTGCTTGTAGCAGGTGGCTTTGGACCACACTCAGCCCATTCCCCAGACTCATGGAGTTAGGTGGCTGCAGGGAAGGGAGAGGTCTTGTCCGGTACAGGGCATTTCCTAATCCTCCTAACCTGCATACTTTCATCCCCACCCTGGCGCTCTGAGTCGATTACCAAGTGGTAGCCAGCATGACTGAGCTGTGAGTTTGGTTCTCATATCCTCTTGCACTCTCTTGTCTACTGTTGCCTAACCAGTGCTGCCACAGCTCAGTGGCTTAGCACAGCAGCCATGCCATTGCTCATGACCTGGTTCTGTGGGTCAGAACCCAGGCAGGGTTCCACCAGGCAGGCAACTAGCTAGTGACTCCTCAGCAAGTCCAGCTGGGGTTGGGATGCAGCATGCAAGATGGCTTCCCTCACATGTGGAGTTTTCTTGGGGTTCTTCACGCGGCCCCTCCCCTTGTATGGCTGGCTTGGGCTTCCTCACAGCATGGTGGTCTCAGGGTCATCAGAAGTCTTAAATGGTACAACTCTCCAAAGGCCAAAACAAACACGGACATTGTGGATTGTCTAAGGCCAGCCTGGGGAGGGTCACTTGCACTGTGCTCCGTGGTCACAATGGGCAGTCCTGAAGCCTATGTCACCTGGCTCCAAAGCCCAGGATCTCGTCCACTCTTCCATGCCGGCTCCTACAAATCATAGAGACCCCTCTATTGCTGGTAAAACTGGGTGTCCCTATCAAGATTCCAGCATCAGGGACATCTGTGGGGGGAAAAGAGGTCTGGGCCATGGTCTCCCCACCTGGGTGACACCACTTCATCAAAATACCAGGGTAGGGGCACCACAGTGATGGAAAGGAGTGTGCTTGGCAGGAAGACAGATCCCTAACATTGTGCAGCAGGTGTCACAATATACTGCCTTGAGTCTTGCGATGACCAAAGGAGATGTCACATAGCCGCCACAGTTAGGAGACCCTTGTTAAGGGGAAATGGCAGTTTACAGCATGTGACAGTTTCAAGACCCTTAGAGAAGAGCTGGGTGGCAGGAGTCTCACCTTTATCAGGGCACTTGGGAGCTGTGGGACTGGAAGAGCCACCTCGCTGTCACTCAGAGGCTCAGCAGAGAAAGAGTCCATTGTTCCTGGCCACTGTAAGTGACTGATGACAGTGCATTGGAATGCAGTCAGGACTGGGCTTTCTAAGACAGAGGATTAGGAGCAAAAAGCAGATCCTGGAGCCTCTGGGTAGATACCAGGTATGGAAAACACTAAGCCCAGCCTTCCCTAGAGGTGCCCTGCTGACTCTAGAGTTCTGTCCTCCCCCTGCCAGCCCTGGGGACTCCCTATATCACCCAGCCTTGTCTTCCTCTTGCACACAGTAGGCATGGTGGTTCCTGGAATAGCTTCTTAAGGAAGAAATAAAATAATCCCTACAAGGGATTTTGCCTAGTGCCTGCCAGGTAGGCATTTAGTCAGTACTAGTTTCCTCTCAGCATAAGGGGCTTGAGCAGTGATTCAGTCCAGCGACCTCACAGTGGTTGGCAATGTTAAAAAGATTTTCCCAAGGTTAGCTTTGCCCATGTCTCCTGTCTTGGTCCCAAGGTGCCTCTCTCTGCTCCATAGATGGAGGATGTGAAATATTTGTCATCAGAGCCACCTCGTCACTCTTGGTGGGTGTTTCCTGTCTTTACCCTGGGGGTACAGTAGATTCCATGGGACCCCAAAGTACCTGGAGAGGACCAGAAGAGAAAGTGCTGGCCCAAGAAACAAAGCAAGAAGTTGTTTTAAAAAATGTCAAGACAGGGCTGATGAGATAGCTCAGCAGTCTAAGCACCTGCCTGGCAAGCTCAAGGACCTGGATTTGATTTCTGGTAAGGAATACTGTGCCTGCGCTGGAATCCTAGGTGCCATGCCAGCCACAGAAACCAGGTGTGGTGGCACATGCCTGCAATCCCAGTGCTGGGGAGGCTAAAAACAGGAGGATCACTATGAGTCCCCAGCTGCATAGTGAGACTCAACTAATTCCAACATGACCATCTTGTAGGAAAGCCATGTGCTTAAGTCATGTTTGTCTTTTTTCCTCTTTTTGTATCAGTTTCTGATTTATTTCTTCAAAGATATTTTAAAGATCAGATCTCAGAATCATAATAGAGTAAGGAAAAAAGTTGCCTTCTGGTTGTCTCCCTTTCCCTGGCCAGTCCTACTTCGGATGGCTGACGCTGTCACGCATGGCCAGCCCTGCCTCCCTCTTTTCAGCAAGTGGCTGTGGGTGCAGAGGGACCTGTGATAGGAGCCTGAGCTTCAGTCCAGCATCCAGGAGACTGGAACCCTTAGGATGTCCTGTCTGGGCCTGGTTCTTTCTTTAAGATGATGATGATGATGATGATGATGATGATGACGATGATGATGATTATTTTGTATCAAGAATCGAACTCATGACCTTACACTTGCCAGGCAGGCCCTTATGCTGCTGAGCGATATACTGGGCCCTCTGGTTCTTTTTTGATGCACAACAAATCACCCCTAAACTTGGTGGTACCAGAGGTAGCAAACACTTTAGGGCATTCCCAGGCTCTTGAGGTCACACGGTGGCACCGGCTCTGCAGGAACAGCTGTGTCCACTCTTAACTGTGTCAGTCTCAGAGAGGGTCTTACCTGTCTGGGGCTGGAGTCATCAGAGGTGACTTCTGTCTCATGTCAGGAGCCAGGATGTGACGGCAGAGGGATGGCCGCAGCTGAGATGGCCTGGAGGCTTCCCCTGACCCCAAGTGACAGTGGCTTCTGGTCACCAGGATACTTCTTTATATGGTGGCTTGGGTCCTGAAAGCCAGCATCTCACCCAGCATTTCTATAATATTTCCCAGAACGTGGTCCAGCTTTGTCCATCCCGGACTGGGGGAGCAGTCACACCTACACACCCACTCACTGTCAAGATAAGAGGCTTCTTCTCTGCAAGGGGGATTGTCCAGGCACTGGCCACCGTGCTGTCAGATTGTCACCTGTGGTGAATTCTCAGATGCAGCCACCTAGTGCAGATGTTCAGGGCTGTGTCCAGGGGAGAGGAAGCCATGGGGGGCTGAGCTGGGGCTCAGTGACAGAGCGCTTACTCAGCCTGTGTGGAGTACAGTACTATAACCAGCATACAGCAAAGAAAGAAGACTAGACATGGACAGATCGGATCCCTAAGCTTCTGAGGACGTCCACAAGTCACACCTGCAGGTACCAAACCTGTTTTTTCCCTGGAGTAGGGCCACCCCAGTGGACACCGAGGGACCACACACCCAGTAGCCCAAGTGGGTTTGAGTGGGGCATTGCATTTTTCCTCCAACAGTGGAGGAGATTGCGGTGCAGGGAAACCTCCCCAAGAGGCTGGTGGCCTTGGTGAGGAGGTAGCAGGGCCACCACGCAGCCTCTGTGCCTGTGCACACCCCGGAAGGAAGGAGCATCCTCTGTGTCCTCCAGTGTGGAGACTTGGGAGTGGTTTGGGTGAGGCAGGGCGTTCAGGAGGCTGAATGCTGGGTGGAGCTGCTAGGCTGCAGGCGATGGAGTGGTCTGCGGATTAGGAGGTTCAGAGCTCACTTCGTGCTGGACTTGTGTGAGGTAGTGTTTGCCATTAATGAGTCTCCTTCTGTCTTCACAATAACTAGGATGTAGGCATTCCTATTTTGCAGCAAACAGACCAAGGCTCAGAGAGGTTAAATATCTCTCTTAAGGTCATACAGCAAATAAGAAAATTCCACAGGTTCTATTTGCTTTTTCAAAGTCAGTATGGCCACGGAGCAGAGACGCTTCCTCTGCACTCCCTCTCTTCTAGCTTTCATTCCGTTCCTGTACTCTAAACCATCAGCTGTCCATCACTAGGCTTCCTGTTGCTTTGTAGTCAGGGCTAAAGAATGTGCAAAAAGCACATTTGAAGAAATGATGCTTCAAGCCGTGCCACGTGGCACTGCAGCCTCCGGGCAGCCGGATGCTACACAAGCAAACCCCACAGATCCCAGACTGCAGGTCCCCAACCACACGCAGCTCATGGCAACCACCTTTGTGCGGGGGTGGCGTAGCTCTGTCCTCAGCGTGGACGCTGCTGCTCTGAGGACCAAGTAGAGGGAACTGTGCGTCTGCAACTGTCCACTGATAGCTTAGTGAGCACTTTCAGCTGGATGTGAGGTCTTTATTTTCTTCAAGTCTTTCTCAGGGGTAAGAGAGTGGACTTATTTTTGTAGCTTGGTGGAGCATCTGAACTATATAAAGCACTTTCACTCCAGCTCTTACTTAACGCTGGAGTCTTGCAAAGGCGGGTAGGGAATGATGTCACAGCAGCAGGGCAGCAGGCTTACCCCACGGCTGAATTCCAGTGCATCGCTCAAGGGAGCAACTCACATGCAACGACTTGAACCAAACTAAGTCAGAATGAATCCACTGTGGCTGGGCTGACAGAGGTGATGGACACGTGGGAAGGTAACCAGCTGGGCGAGACAGACCCAAGTGAGCCCCACACAGGTGTGACGCGGCCTTCGTGCGCGCCTCCTTCGTGCGCTCCCTGGGGAAGGTGTGCGCCTTCCTCTAGATCCCAGAGAGAACCGAGATGGATGAAGAGTCAAAATAAAATAACGCTGCATCGTGCTGTGCTGTGATAAGGACTTTGCAGAAACAAAGAGAGCGACAAAATGGGAAGGAGTAGATAGAGATAGAACTTTCCATAGGGTTTCAATGAAAGAAGATTTTGTGTGTGTGGTACTGGGGCGAGAACCCAGGGCCTTGTGCATGCCGGGCACGTGCCTTACCACGGAGCCGCACCCTATCCCCAGCCGCGTTTCCTGAAGAGGGCACGCTTGTTTGGAAATCTGAGACGGGGATGCAGGAGCTGTTACCCAAAAGTGCTCTAAGCAATGGGAGCCAGGGGTGCAAAGGCTCTGGGGCAGGCGCGTGGTAATTTCTCTTGCTGCACTAACACACACCAGTCTTTTATTCTTTATTTGATGGTATATTTATTGTCTATTTCTCTAGGCTCCAGGGACAATGGGGAGGCCGTGTGCCTAGGACGTGTCTAGGTAGGGGCTGACAGGGAGTCAGGAAGGAGGCAGGGCCAGGCCATGGGGACCTGTGACTCTCAAGGGCTTGGGCTGTCCTCTGGGGTGCCGGGAGGTTATCTGGTGCTGGTAAACGCAGAGTGTGAGCTACCTTAGGTTATATTATTTATGAGCAGCCTTGTTATATTATTTTTAAGCAGGCTTCTTGCTTTGAACACTTTCAAAGCTTCTAAAAAACTGAAAGAACTTCACAATACTCTACACCTATATGATTTGCCAGTTAGCATTTTTAAAAAATTGTCTCTGTGTATATGTCATTTTGTCTCAATTATTTTAAAGTTGCAGATATGATACTTTGCACCCAAATACTCATCATATTTGCCCAAAATATGGCTCTCATACCCAGAAAACTTTGATAAAGCAGATTTAGCTATTATTTATTAAAATCATAGAATACCATATGAAATTTAATAAATATGCTAAAGAGTAATATATTCCATTTTTCTAGCAATCGCAATAATATTCCTTTTTGATATTTGACAGAAATTCTACAGTTCAACAGACTAAGCCTCTGCTTAGGCAAGTGCAGGGACCAGGGTTCAATCCCAGGCACCACATGCCACACTGACCCTGCCCCCAGGGTGTGCTGAGCCGGCCACCAAGACCAGGCGTGGTGGTGCACATCTGTAATCTCAGCTCAGGGGAGGCTGAAAATAGGAAGATTACTATGAGTCTGAGCTTTGTGGTAAGACCCTGAATCAAATAAAAGGATAATAGTAATTCTACGGTTCAGTGAAGGCTCACTTGGGCATGGCCATCATCCTGTCGGTCCCTGTTAATGTTGAAGGATCCTCCGTGGGCAGCTTAGTGGGACCCAGGCTTATCTTGCACATTGGAGAGGCAGGAGGACTCTTTCAAGAGCATCTCAGGCAGTGGGACTTGGGCACAAAGGTAGAGACCAGGCCAGAGGAGACCACTGGACAGTGACAGTGGCCAGCAAGAGTGTTTCGGGGATCTCACCTGGCTGTGGGGTGCAGAATGCATTTGAGCTGAGAAAGCCTGCATGATTTTTAGGTGCAAACCGGTGACTTTAGCTGGGCACGGTGTTGCCTACCTGGAACCTCAGTTCTCTGGGAGGCTGAGATGGGGGGAGTCCAAGTTGTAGCTTAGCTCAGGCAACTTAGCAATTCCATCTCCTAAGGGAGGGAGCTGGGGGTGTGGCTCTGTGTGAAGGCCCTGGGTTCAACCCACAGTGCAGCAAAATGACAGTGACATTGGCTCTGTTTTCCAGGTCCTAAAACAAAAGTCTACTATCTGGCACCTCCACTGGGGCCCCCAGCTGTGTTCACTTTCGCCCTGCTCTCTCTACCTTTGCCTTCTTTCTTTCTCTGCTTTCTTCCCCTACTTTGGGGAAGAAACTTCAGTTCTTCCAGGGGAATCATGGAACTGAGTGAAAGGGAGATTGGGGTCTGTGTGAGGGGTTGCCCTCCCCCCCAGCGGCAGAGTGGCCCATCCCAAATGCAGAGAAGGAACACAGAAAGCCCTGAATCTAGGAAACTCACAGGCTCTGGGCTCAGCCCTACTTCCTGTCCCTGCAAAGGTATTTAAGAGGCTTCCTGGGCTCCCCTCCCCACGTGGACCCAGGGTTCTGAGTCCTTCCAGGCACACTGGTGCTTGAGGTGGCACTTTTCTGGGGGCCAGGAGCACTGGTGACAGCTTCTGAGGTCCAGGCAAGAGGGACAGCCTTGGCCATGAACAGGGTGCAAGGTAGGCATGGTGACAGAGCCCTTCTCTGTGGGCATGGCCCAGGGAGGATAGCATGACAAATGGGCTTAGGGGCACCACTCAGGGTGCTCAGATGGACTGGGTATCCTGCTGCTTTGCACCATCATAGGGGTTCCTGCAAATACTGGCAAATGTTCAATGTCTGGATCTTGTAGAATGCGTGAGAGGGTGGGGGTAGTGGGAAAGAGGAAGCCCAAGACACTCATTTGCAGTGTTCGTGGATTTCTATGATGTAAAACTCCTACCATGGCCAAGCCTAAGTTTCCATGAGGCATCACTACAGCCCATGTGGGGCAGATATGCATATGTATTTAGACCCCTGAGCTGTTGTGAGTCGGCTGCAGCACACACCTGAGGAGACCCTTTCCCTCAGGGGAGCCCTGGATACCCTGAAAGACCTTATGAATTTTGAGTCCACATGGAAGCCGCAGAGGAATGCTCTAGACTTCGCTTGGGAGCCGCTCGTGTGCTGGGGTGATGGGGCTGAAGTTGAGGGCTTTAATGTTGTTTCAGTCACGCTAGTTCTACCACAGCACCATCTGTTCTGTGGAGCCTGTGGCCACTGGAGCTACTCTCCTGAGAGCAAAGTTGTGATTGTAAGCTTCAGAAAAAGGACAGAAAAAGATTCCTTCAATTCCAAGGTCAAGGAGAAAGCCTGGCAATGGTGAAAAGTCTTTGTACATGGCGCACATTCCTGTCGGAAACTATCTCCCTGAGAAGTCTTGATGAATTTCTGGATGGTGAAGAGGCTTTGGGGAGAGGTAGATTTTATTTAAATCTTCCATGACCTTGGGCAATTGTTATCCTCCTTGATTCTAATTGTTTTCTTCTTTGTTTTTTTTTGTGGTACCAGGGATTATACTCAGGACCTTGCATTTGCCAGGCAAGCACTTATTCCACTGAGCTATCTCCCTGGCTCCTTGATTCTAATTGTGTTCCTCTCCTGTATGATCATGGTGAAGATTCCATGAGGCCATGTATATAAACTTTAGAATACAGGAAAACACTAGCATGCCCTGCGTGGTGTCTGTAGCAGGCAGCTGCTTACTTGTGGACAGCTCCAGCAAATAGAGCGACAGGCCACATGGATGTGGAACTCAGCCTTTAAGGGGTCCTCACCAGGAGAACCCAAGGACCCAACCCTTGAGTGAGAGCAAGGAGAGATGCTAGAAGGGTGGAGGTCAAGACAGAACAGGTGATGGCTGTAGCCCAGGAGACCACGACACCACAAGCACAGAGACTTATTAGTCACGCCTGCTCTGTCTGGTGGCCTTGGCTTCCTCCTCAGCCAAATGGTGGAGGCAGTAGCATGAGGTGGTTGATTTTGGAGGGGAAGGAGCAGGAAGAAAAAGTCCCCATGAATCGTTTTGTTTGCCAAGAGAAATACAAATGAGAAGCCCTGTGTACAGCATGGGTAGCTCACTGCAGGTCTGCTGGGCTGAATTGTCTGCAGCCCTACGTCTGCAGATGCTGCTAGGCATGGCCTATGCCAGTGGTGTGAGCCTACGGCATGCCTGTTATTTGCTTTTCTTTTAAGACAAAAGATGCTGTTGTTTTCCCTAAACTAAAACCGCAGTACTCAGGTTTAATTGCAGTATTGGCGCCTTGTGATAAATAAGTGGGTTCAGGGTTGCAGTGTGGTCGCTTGTCTCCAAGAAGTTTGCCATCCCTGTCAAGGGCCACTCTCCCATGTTCTTGACTGCAGTTGAATTGATAGAGGAGCCTGTCAGTGAAGGCTTGAATGTGGCATTTTACGAGCCAAGCAAAACACAAAAGCTCAGAGAGAATGAAAGATAAAAAGAACAGGCAGGGAAACATCCCTTAAAACAGGAGCCCAGGAGGGTTAGGTCTATAATGATAAGTGATCTGCAGTCCACAGAGTCTGAATGAATGAATTAGTGACAAAAGCAAGGGCCCCGGGGTCCTTCCAAGGGATATAGATGAGCACTGGAAGCAGGTGGCCTAGCACGACAGCACCTTTCTTCCCAGTGAGTCTGGAGGTCCCGTGTGCCAGAACGAGGACCAGCCCAAGGCCATGCTCAGCCGTAGACTGTTACAGGGAACCCCCTGCTGGGGGGCTCACCCCAGCCTCCAAATACTTCTCATGTAACTTGTGCTTGGAGAGCTTTCCAGGGGCAGGCATCCCCTCTAACACATGGGTGGACCCCTGCATCCCATCCGGCGTGGAGAGGTCAAATGTAGAAAAATCTGTGCTCACTGAGAAAGATGGGCAAATGTTGAGCACCAGCTGCAGGCTGGCATCAGTGGGTGGCAGAGGAAGAAGAGCCCTGGAGTGAGAAGCTGACCTGGCTCCATGGCAGAGGCTGGGTGACTCTGAGTTCTCATTTTTAAGTAGGGCAGGTGGTAAGGCTAGTTTCTGAGGGGTGCAAGCTCACAAAGTCTCAACTGGCCCACAGGATCATCAGGGGGAGGGGGATGAAACGTGAGCATTACTGCTTTGGCACCTAGATGGGGGCAGCCAGTTGTGGCAGTCGGGCTCTGTTGGCCACACCACACACTAACAGGATGTTACCAAACACTCCTGCCCCCTGCTGCATCTGCAGGTGACAGAAGATTGAAGTGCATGTGTTGGTCACGCCCTGCTACTTGGGAGAAAGGAACCTTGTGATGGGTTAGCCTTGGAAGGACTCCTGGTCTCCAGCAAGCATCTGTGATCCCTGCAAGAAGTTCCCGGGGCTGCTAACATCTCCTCCTCGTGGGCCGCTTTCTCCGCTCACCAGCTGAGCCTTGGCTCTGAGGTCAGCCACTGTAGGCTGCTGTTGTCTGACTCATTCCATGGAAGTAATCACATCTGCCCTGCCTTCGTTGTAGGCAGGGAAGGCTTAGAAAAATGCCAAGTGCAACGCAACTACGGAGATGTTAATAATGTGCTTCATTCTGATCATGGGAAATCTCTCTCCTCCCCTGCTTGCCACAGAACTTGTGCCCCAAAGTGTGGCTCTGTCCACACTCCAAAGACCCACTTGGAACCACATCTGAGTGCCCTGTGCCTGAGAAAAAGCTGCTCCAGCTCTACGTGGGCATGGACGTTGGGGGCATTTGCCATTAGTGGAAACCCAGTTCTTCCCACGTAGACAGTATTTCTGCTGACGAATGGTTACTGACTGATAATACCTGAGCCCTAGGAAGACAGGAACAGGGAAGGGCACAGAGGAACTTTCTGGAGATGCTGTGTTGTGGAGACAGAGGCTCAGCTACCCCAGGGAACTCTGCTGTCGAGTGTCACAGATTTGGTGACACCGTTGCCGCCACAACTCACTGCCCATAGCTGCCAACAGCTAGCATTCTCAGCCCCTGATCTGGGAAAGTGACCTGGGAAATTCTGACCAGTAGTTGGGCCTTGACCATTAAGCACCTTTTGAGGCACAAACATGGCCAAGAACAGGTGGTGTGGTCAGAACCCCAGGCTCTCACGGAAGCCACCCTACTGCCCTAGAGCCTTCCTGCTGCCCCCCGCTGCTGCCATTCCTGGGCAGGAGCCACCAAGCTGCCACCCAGCTGGTCAGGAGGAATGTGGACCAGTGTGATAGGCAAAGAAAAGGCTGAAAACACAAGCTAGGCAGTGCAGGGCTTTGTCCCTGCCCACTGGCTGTCCAGCCTGGTCATGTCCTCTGATGACAACTTCACACATTTGTGGCACTGGCAGGGTGACCAAGGAGCAGACCTGGTTCAGGATTATTGTCCTGGTAAACATCATTATGGGGTCCCACTACATTCTTGAGAATGTCCTGGATTTTATGATCACTGATGGGTAGCAATTGAGAGGGCTCAATGCTGTGAGGTCTTCCCAGAGATGCCAGATGCTCCAGATCTGTTGCCTCCTCCTCTGTGGCAGCTTGGATGTCACCCTCACCAGTCCTGAGTCACTCTCAAAATAAGAATTCTTCAGTTAGTCCATTAAAAGAAACAACAGCCCAGTTTTAATTTCAGCAACGGCCTTGGAATGAAAAGACTACTAATTATTCCAATTAACCAAGCACATTAAGTGCACATGTTCAAACAAATATAAAAATACCATCAATCTTGGTCCTGAGCTTCCAGAGATGCTGGAATGCATAAACATTCAGGGGAAGAAGTTGTGACTGCAGAGAAACACGAAGAGAGCATCCTGTTTGTGCAGCAGCCTACTTGGGGGAAGACATGCGGGCGTCTCCCCGCTTTCTGTTTGCAAGCATTGCCCAACAAGACAGAACAAAGGAGTCCTATTTATAGACACAGTCTGTAGGGATGGAGGGGCAGCTTAAGCATCAGAGGGCTCAATCACTATTTGCGTTAATGAACAAACTGCAGTTTACCAAGAGAACAAATCATCTTTGGGAAAATAAACAACTCCTTCCACTTCCTGGCTCCGTGTCTATATTTTCCAACATCACTTTCATGGTCAGTGTGGCAGTGGAAGGTGCTGCTGTGGGCACAGAACCTCCAGCCTCAAGGTCCCTCTGTACCTGCCAGGAGCAAAGCCAGTGAGGGCCAATTTGCACACACCTTGAACCTTTTGGTTAGTTCACAGGGCTGAGATTTTCTGAAACACTATTTAGGACCAAGGCACAGAGTCAGACACAGGGATGGCTACTCAAAAAGAGCTCTGGCTAACAGGGACAAGGGGCCTGAGGGCTCAGGCCCCCATCTGGCACCAGAGTAGATGATGTATTGCCAAGGGAAGCCTTAGGGGAGGGCGTCTGCCTCATGTTAGGGTTTGTTCCCTCTTTTTCTTTCCCTTCCTCCCTCTTCCCCTTTCCCTCCCCTTCATTCACTTGTCCACCTTTTCATTAGTCAACAAATACTTTTAGCTTTTCAGAACTAAAATTATGTCTGACTTGGGTCATGATATTTTTGCCTCAGACTCCTGAGATCTCCTTGCAAGGGCTCAGCTCCCCTGCCTGGCATTTTTATTTTGATGCCTGATAACATACTCTCTGTACTAGGCCAGCCCTTTATTTTCCAAATCGCAAATTTCCATCTCTCTCATCTCTTTTTGTTCAGTACTATAGATTTTGGTTTTGCCCTAAGCTTTTATTCTCTTACACTTCTACTAACATTTCTCTAGAAATGAAAGAACTCTTTGTTATCTCTTTAACAAGTTAATTTTAAAAGTCAAGTATTAAGTTAGTCCTTGTCCTCTTGCCACCTCATTGTCACAGCCAGTCCATTGGTGCCATTGCCATCCTATAGATGAGGGCTTAGAGAGGTCGAGTGGCTGTACTGGCCACACAAGGGCAGCTCCAGGAGGCCTAAGCATGGCCCGTTTGGATGCCATCAGGGTCACTAGAAAGGACCAACCTGCTTCTGTTTTCAAGCAGTTGGTTCTTTGCCTTCAGTTACCCAAGGCCTCATTTATATCCACTGTGCAACGTGGCAAGCAGAAGTGCCCAGTCCAGTGGACAGAGGGCAATTTTCTGACCCCATGCAGGGCCCTTTCCTGCCTCTCCCACCAATCTATCTGAAAGCCCAAGCTTATTCCTGATGCTCCACTGTTGTGCGCCAGGTTTGAGATGGATCTTTGAAGAACATGCAGTTCGACATCACTTTTCTTTCATTCCAATCAAACTGACCACAGATTGGGAGACTTTCAGGGATGTGGTGGCGGTTTCTCTTCTAGATGCAACACGGGAAGATATCAGGCAGGCGAACTCTATTGGCTATGAACGCTCTGGAGTGTGCAATAAATGAGCAGCAAGAGCAGCCACAGTTAACATCCTCATTAAGTAATTTTGGCTCCTTTCAGCAATTTCGCTCAATTGCTTTTACTACCACTGGCCTGCAGGAACAAGAACAAGCAATGAGCTCTGTCACTCCTTTCCTTTTAGATTTATCTTCTTCTTCTATCCCAGGCTTACCGCACAGAGCCACAAAGTTACTCTGTTGACCTGACTGCTTTCTCTGACATTAGCTTTGGCTCTTGATTCCTTCCAGCCAAAATGCACACTAACCCTCAAACGATACTCCTTCCTCGAGTCTCCGAAGACTCAAAAATCTGTACTACTCTACTTGTTTATTTTTGAGTTCTTTAAATTATAGAAATAAACTTATTGTCCCCAATTCAAACAATAGAAGAGTATACAAGGGAGATGATAATTTACTTAAAATGCTTCAGTACAGTCCCTCAAACCAAAACTGAAGGGTTGGTCTTCAGGATTCTTTCTTTTCTTCTTTATTAACTTCTCAATTTTTATCAATATAATTAACACACTGCTAAGCAAAACCTTAATGTAAATCGTAATAGAAGTCTTATAATGAAAACCAATAGTTGCCTACCCCCATACCTCAACCGCACAGGCTGTTGGATCAAAGTTGCATGGCACAGCTAAAGTTTTTAAGCATTTTGTGACTTGCTGTCTGAGCTACTGTCTGGGTCACTCTCTTGTCGTCAGGGTACAATATCCTACACCAGCGACAGAAAGAGGGAGAGATTTATTTTGGTTCATGTTTTAGGATTTTCAGTCCTTGCATGGTCAGCGGACGTTGGGCAGAAGCAGCAAGGTGGAAGGGTACAGAAGAGGAGAGTTGCTCATGTAATGCCAGTCGGAAAGCATACAGAGTCCAGGGAACAGCCTGGGTGAGACAGCCTGCTGGTTTGGGCCCACAATCACCTCCTTCTTCCAACTGGACTCCGCCTCTTAACAGGGAGTCAGTTATATTTCTCCGTAGTACAATCACCTGCCAAAGGCTCTGCCTCTGAGCACGTTAGGCTGTTGGAGTACAACAGATACAAACCACAACAGTTGCCTTTGAATTTATTCCACATCTTGGCTTGGATCAACTACTCCTTCCAGGCCCACTACTACTTCCATTGTCTTTGTCTTTTAATTGGGCATTTTAGTTCACTTACATTATTTGTAGCAATCAAACTGTTCAGGTTTCTTGATTGGAAAAAATCATAACTTGGGCATTATTCTTGTTTCATACTATAAATATCTGTCTAGATTCATGTAGACATTTATCTTTATCTTGCCCCATTAACTTACCTGCATTTTGAACCTATATTCTGGGATCATTTTCTCTTCTTCTTTTTTTTTCATTGCCATTTATTATTTATATTTAGTACAGGGTCTACAGGGTCTCACTACACAGATCAGACTCATAGTGATCCTCCT
>NDGM011067345.1:0-11385 GCA_002564305.1 Octomys mimax
AAAAAAAGAAAGATCAAAAGTTAAAACTGCATATATTTACTGGGAACTATTCAGCGTTTTGTCGCACATATATGTTATGTCATGTTCAAAGCAAGGTAAGCATCTATACTTCTGGTGAAAGTGTTTCTTTTCTCTTAGCTTTTCTGAAATGTCCAGATACTATTATTGCCTGTAATGATGTTACAGTCATTCTCTAGGCATCAAAGCACCCAAGTTTATTTTCCCTAACTATAACTCAGTGCGACCCCTGAGCCGGTACCCATCTTTCCTTCCCACTCACTTCCGAGGATCAGTGATTGCTCATCTCTATTTGATAGCTCATAGTCTTGCGTAGAAGCAGCACCACCTTGACACCTGAAGAACCCACTGAAAGCAGGGCATTTCAGATGGTTGCCTCACCACACATCAGTGAAGAACAGAGGTCTTGGAAATTTGTCCTGAGTTCAGCTTGTATCATTTATTCTTCTACAACTCTATTCTTTCTACTAAAAGAATATATGACAGTTTAGAAGCCGTAACCATAATACTAACTAGTGGATGTTTTTAAAGTCTTTACTCCTAGCTTTCAAGAAAGTTAAACTAAAAAAGATTGGCAGTCCCAGTAAAAGACAAAATGGCTACATTTAACCTCAGTAAGTATAAAGTGCAAACATTGGGTGGGAGACTGAACAAAGACAAAATCAAGTTAATCTTTAAATCTTTTCTTAACCTTCCTTAAAGTTTGACTGAACAAAATATAAATTATTACATACACTCCTAGTTCTTGCAATGAAAAACATATGTGTATAATAATGAACTATCAAAAAATGACACGCAAGTATGAAAAATTGAAGAATGTTCTCTTATAAGACAGCAGCAATAATTAAAAAAGAACATGTTTCATTAAAAACTCATTGAAGTTACATTATGAGAATATAGGAGTAAGTTGGAATCAATAGAAACAGAGAAAATTAAAGTATATAGGGTTAGAGTTGCAAGTTAGTCTTTATTTTTTTATTTTATTTTATTTTTTTTTGGGGGGGGGGACCAGGGATGGAACTCAGGCCCACTGCGCTTGCCAGGGAAGCGCTTATTCTACTGAGCCATCTCTCCGGCCCCACAAGTTACTCTTTAAAAACTCAGATAAAGTCTATTATTATAGGTAACCTATAACTGTTTAGATATATTTAAATAGCATTTAAATAGGTAAACATTTGTCATATTAGGATTCAAATGCTTATTTTTGTATATTATGAAAAGAGGGCTGTTCTATAAAATAGGTTACCATGACTTATGGAGTCATCATTTAATTGTTGGTGAAAATTGCTCAGAACTAGAAAAATTTGATATCAAATTTAAATTAGAGATAAAAGGACTGTTGGATTTGCTATAAATCAGTCATTTTTAAACATTTGGTAAAATACTTCCAGCACATGACTATATTCTAGCTACATTTAGCTAGAATTATGAAGTTGTTCAATAAAGATTAGGTGTCTTTAAAATAGCATCGCCAAAATAATTCTATATCATTTTGGTGTAAAATTTGAGAAGTCAAGTGTTTTGGAAATTTTTAGAATAAGAATAATTTATAGGTCATAAACAGAGTCTATAGACACACATAGTAGGTTTTCCTTCTTAGAAACAGCTATTGTTGACCTTAATACAATAGTTTATGAACAAAGGGATGCAAGAATCTATTATTATTATCAGGGAAATAACTAAATTTTCCTTAAATCTATGCCTTTTTCTAACCCACTCATTTTGTGTTCTTTCTTTCCATAAACATGCATGTATTTGAGTGTTACAGTTCAGGCTCACAGCGTGAACAACTATGCCCAACTTGGTTGAGTACGCAGTTTTGCTTATTCTTTGTTTACATAAGGAAGCGCAGACTAGAAGTCTTATCTCCCGGCTGCAAGTTCGGTGCTTGTTCTGAGTATCTAATAAAGAAAGAGCAAGTCTGAAATTGAGGTAACATGACAACTGTCTTACTGTGGCCATACAATTGATGGTGCGCTTTGCATCAAGCAATTCCTTGAAGCTCATTTCTGCATGTACTTCGCTAGTCTTTCAGGTCAGTATGTTTACACCAAACAATTAATGTTATTCATATTTTAAGTGGAAGAGAAGGTGAAATAGTTTCAGAGAAAAAATATTAGATTTTCATGACTTTTTAATATACATGAAATCTCAACCAGATTTTATGATTGTGCAATAAATGGTAAGATTAGATACATATATTAAAAAGAGAAGTCAAGCTTAGCTTTGGAAAAGCATTTATCTTCTTAATCCCCATATGTTAAGATATGTTAAGGACTGGCCTGAGCAGTTGTCAGAACAAGCAGTAAATATGTGGGCTATAGTGTTCCGAACTTGCTATTTCAGAAAATATTGTTCTTAGCATAAATTATGAAAGGCACTGCATAAAATGAGAAAATGATATCCAATAAGAATTGGTAGTAAATTTCCTCACTACATAAATTTACTACATGAAATATAGTTATGTTTCAAAAATATGATTTTATGAGTATGATGACAAGATAATTTTTAAATATGGTTGATTATTACTACGATCTACTACAAATATCATTATATCTAGAGATTAAAAACATATGGGAATAGTGAAAATTAGTGTGGAAAATTCCAAGATTGAAAAATTAGTCCAGTTAATATTAACTAAGGACTTACATTGCAACCACTTCTCTTGCCTTAGCTTCCCTGGCTGGTTTGAACATAGTGCATAAAAATATCTCATCTCTCTTTGGGTATGTTCTTTATAATTATAAGTATAATTTACTCTATGCACAGTTAAGCTTTCAGGTACTACCAGAGAGCTATTTAATGGCTTCATTCCATGGTGCCCTTTGAAGTAATATACTTCTTTTTTATGTGTTCTCCCATTTCAGATTGCCTTTCTGTTATGGGGAGCATGATTTCCAGGCTAACACCTTCACTCATGCCACCTGACTTGCTTTCTCCTGTTTCAAGCCCATGCTCAATCTGCATAAAAATTCTGTGACCTCTATTTGCACTTTAAAGGATATCAATAATTGTCTTCCCATTTATAGCTATTCCTAAAGGTAAGATTGCCTAATAGCAATATCTATATAGAGAGTATAAAGTATAGAGAAAAGAGAAAAGGCACTTTTATCTCAGAAGTCAACCTAGGCATCATTTTGAGCATGATTGTGTCATCATGGTAGCTCTCTAGGAAAAAAACGCTATCAAAGACTACTGCCTCCAAGTGGAAATTTGCTTGAAAATGGAAGCTTGTTGTCTTGTGTTAAGCATCAGGATATCAAACCACAGACCCCAATCCTGAATGTTCATAACATAGGAAACTTACAAAAGCATAGATCTTTTTCTACTCTCTACTGATCTATAGGATGCTTCATCCATAGGTTTATGATGACAGAAAAACACTGATGGTAACTGCAATCCGGATGGTCTTTGGAGCATGTATTAAGAAGTACTAACATAAAATGTACTAGCAGTCTCTTACGAGTTAGTAAATCAAGATATAAGAATAAAGCATGTGTTGCAGTTTTCTGACACAAATCAGAATAGGTTCAAATTCACTAAATGACTGGACCATACCAATTTGCTTTGGAAATCTGCAAGTGGGAATACTTCAAGGAAAGGAAATTCTAATTCTTATCTTCCCCCCTCATGCCACTTTCCTTCAAGGACCATGGAAAATTATAGCGAGGGACACATGCAGGCTCCCAGGCAAAGAGAGATCCTGCTTCTCAGCATCAAGTGGAGAACTGAGGTCCCATGTACTGCTATTACCCAGAGGAACTATCCTCAGAACATTGAGAAGCTGCCCAAGATAAAGAGAAAATATTAGTGTATTTCAATAATTATATTTATTTTTGATAAAATTTATTCTTAAAAGAGCTCTTTAGAAAAAAATTGTAAGATAAGATAGACATGCATCACTGAATATATATATATATATATATATATATATATATATATATATATGATGTGTATGACTAAGTTCTTTGCAATTTTTTTTTTCCTTTGGAATGGGGCATGTAAAGAGCACATGCCCAGCATGGGTGCACCTCCTAGTGTTATATCCCCAGCAGTACAAAAAATGTTATTTTATTTTTTCATTTAAACATATTCTGTTCTTTTTACCAATATCCCTCAAATTCTGACAACATAAAATATGAATAGATGACTTGAAGTACAATTCACAGACATCTGTTTGTATTATAAATGAACACAGAAAGAGGAAATACCATAAGACAAATGACATGCAAACCTCAACGCTGACACCTCAGGGAAAGGCTATTTGTTCCCGGCAGTAAAACGCTAGTGGGAGGCTGCAGGACAGGGAATAGCTGAAGGCTGATATTTGAGATGTGAGGAATATTGTTCTTGCTGCAATCTATCTTACCTTATAAAGGTATTTACTACTATAATCCATGTTACAAATCAAAAAAGAGGAAGACATTCGATATTTTCCAGTTTTCATTAAAATGAATTACAGAGGCAAACTTTTCATAAAGCTCTTGGAGGTCACTTTTAGGTGCCTCTCATTTGCACACTGTACCTGAGTTTTAACTTCCAGTAGTATTTCTTGCTGTCAACACTTTCCTCTAATTGTATGTTACTCTGATTTCTCGAATGCTGAATCTAACATTTTAAAACTGAGAAGTAGTTTTGGAGATGAAGTGTGACATGGGTACTTGAGAGCTCTTCCAATGGTGAATAGCATTATTTTAAATGAAGAGACTAATCACAATGGCCTGCACCAACAGAAATCGAGGTCCGCTTTTATAAGAGGCATCATAGTGACCCTGAGTGCTCGATGATGTGGCACTATCTCTGGGGAGTTGTATTCATCTCTGGGCAAAACTCTATATACAACAAAGATTAAGAAGGGGTAGTCACTTCTATGAGGTTAAAACAACAGCAACAACAAAAAGAAGCCATGAGAGGCATTTTTGACAGAAGTTTTGATGTTTAAACTTAATAAAAGAGGCAGTGCGTGCATTCTGTCTTAGCACTGTAAATATCTTGTACCTGTTACCACCTCCTGATATGTGACTCCTTTTACTACACATTTCTTGAGAAGCAAAAGAGTTGTCACTTTTACATACAGATAAATCTCTAGGAACAGCAAGTTCCTGGCACCATAGTAAGTGCTCACATATATCTCTTGAGTTAATTAAATTGTGTTCCGTCAGTTTCATATGCAGTACAGAACACAGGATATAAAATAATCAAAGAAACAGAGGCTGAGATATGCAGGAATTAAATACCGCTTGGAAGCTAAGAAATATTGAATCTCAAAGGAGAAATAAAAAGAAATCTCAGCCTGGTTGCCTGGTAGGAAAATAACAGCTAACCAAAGACCAAGAAAATATTTCTAAGTCAGGAACAGGGAGTCTAATTCTTTTGATGACTATTATACTAAGTAGATGAACATTATATATATTCACATTAGATATAAATATATTACACATTATATATATTCACCACTAACATTATAAATAATGAAGTCAAATGATACCTTTACATGTCAGAAGAAAATAGCATTCAATTCATATACCAATACAATTTATATATATTTAATTAATCAAATTTATATATCTAAACTATCTTTGATGTAGGGGAACCCTATTCAAAATAGAGTTTTAACAAAGATTCTACTAAAGGACTTTTGAAGAAATGTACATTATGGAAAACAAAGAAACAAGGATGGGAAAAGGAAATATATATGTCTATACACAGGATAACTTAAATAATTGTATACCACTGATTTTTTGCTTATCTATTGAAAGGAGAAGTTAATGCTTATTTTTTCTCTTTTTAATTTTTTTATAATTTTTGACTGATTTTGCATGCTTATATCTGATAATCTGAACAACTAATTTGAAGACAACAATATACAATATGACAACCATTGCTACACTGCTACCATTTTGCTTAGTGAAATTCTGTATGACTTCTATTTTATGATTGTTTTTTATTCTCTTTAAAAAAGAAAAAGAGAAAATCTCAAAATAAAAATCTAAGTTGGAAAACAGAGGTGGTAAGCCATAAAATGAAAATCCAAGTAGCAAGATGTATTTGCAACATATAAAACTGATGACTAAAAACAGAAAAACAAATTAATAGGAAAAAAACACAAACACAATAGAAAAAACTTTAAAACAACCAAGGATATTTGCCAAGGAGAAGATAATGATCCCAAATATCAAAGCAACAGATGCTTAGCCTCCTTGTAATCAATAAAAATGGAAATTTAAACTCCAAGGAAGCAATATTTTTAATCTAACAGATTAGTAACAAATTTAAAAATAAATTGACAATGGCAAAACTGGACACGCCATCCAGCAGAGCTTTGTGTTATACATACCATTAATTTCAATTAGAGTTTTTATAGTAAAATTAAAAATGGGTCCCCTGTGACTCCAGGCATTTATTATTTTAAAATCTCATCCATTTGCTTCTGGAAAGTTATTGGAGCTATTGTTAGAAAGACAAAACAAAAAATTAAAAGTTTGAATACATCTCAAAGCCTGATAATAGGCAAATGAATTAAGTGTCAGTTATCCATGGACTGGAAGAGTATACAGCAATGAAAACTGGTTAACTATGCCTAGCCCAGCAATATGAATGTCTAACTTTTTAGAAAAGCAAGCAAAAAGATAACAACAAAATAAACAAAATCCATAAAAATATGCTATGCATTGATTTAAGTATAAATGTCCTGTGATAAAAATATAAGTAAAAACATTAAAAATAAATATTTATTAACAAGTATATCTTTTTAAAAAGAAAAGAGAATACAGCTATAATTGAGTATATAAAAGGATTTGGAAGCATTGACAATGCTATTTTTTAATCCAAGGGGTAATATATGTATGTTCACTTTTTAAATCTACTTCCAGAGCTAACTCACTTGTATAGTATAAAATATTTTCATAATTTTTGAAATAAAAATGTCAGCTATTTTCAAGTTTGCTAGTTTTCCCAAAACAAAGTATCTCAAAAGTTGATTTTGGTCTAACATACAATGTTAAAAATCTATTTGAATGATGAAATTCAGTTTATATTGGCTTAAATATGTTAATACAACAGAATTATCTACATAATTTTAAGAACTATTCAGATGTCTACATTTCTCAATAAAAATAATGTTGAATTTTTAGACATAAAATAAAACTAGACTTTGTGAGTAGTAGTATTTTAAGTTTTACTGTTACATTAAAATGAAATGCACAGCTCATATTGTAGAGGCTCTTAAAAATCAATTTGAGAATCTTTCATATAAGTGTATTACAGAGATGCATAGTATATATTGTCTAGCTAAAGCTCCATTTTAAAGTCTATTTAACCAAGAAATTTAGATATAATTTTATTGGGTGAGATAAGTATTTTCTGATAACAAAACTTTTTAAAAGTAATCTGTCTTACATTTTGAAAACCTAACTGACAATATTCAGCAGATACAATATGCTTTTAAAAGACATATTTAAAACTTCAACCAACATGAAATCATTAAAAGAATTTGGTATCAAAATATCAAGGGCATCTAACATGACCAAGCAACACCACCAGCAGCCGAATGTATTATTTATGAGAAATTTTGACATCCAAGTTAAAAAATGATATTAAAACAACTTCCCCCAGGAAATAATTCTAATAAATGTTAAGCTCAGTTTAACAAATCATTTGTGAAATATCAGTTTGAATTTTCTTTAATAGAAAATGTAAGGAAAGTAATAAGAATCACTTCAATTTACAAGTGGTAAATATTCATTTTAGACATCAGTTATTTCAACCAGAATCTCTTTCTGGAAAAGTAAAGAGTACACAGGTTACTTTTCATAAAGTTCTCTAAAATTGGCCAAGACGTAAGCATTTTGCATGCTTGTACTCAAATGCTAAAAATGTGATGATTGTTGTAAAGAAAATGATTCATATTGCTCTTAGAAATGTGAGGAATTTTGTTTTTATCAAACCAACGTGCTTTTAAAATGGAAATGCTATTAATATGAATGTAGTGAATTTATAGATGTTATTTAATAGCGTGCGCTTATAGAACACAATCACAATATGGAAAGATTTAAAAAATAAATGTGTCATATATCACAGTGGAATAAAAGTTTTTAACAATAATCAAAAGTAAAAATAATGTAGTTTAATTTTGATTAATTGAAATATATTGTTTTTTGTTCAACAATAATTGAATGTCTTACTCATTTTCTAAACTTCCTTTTCAAACATAAATATATATGCATATAGATAGATAAGATCAATATGTAAGAAATATATATATGTAATACTATAAATGCAGATGAAACTATATATATGTATCTAGAATATATAATATGTTAATGTCCAATGTTCTACATGTTTCATAGACATTTGATAAGAATTATTTGTTTTAGTACAGGGTCTCAGTACGCAGCTTGAACTCATAGTGATCTTCCTGTTTTCAGCTTCCCCACTGCTGGGATTACAGGCGTGCGCCACCACACCCAGTGTCTGTAGCTGGCTCAGGGTGCCCGGGGGTGGGGCTGGCAGAGAATGTGGTGCTGGGGATCAAACCTGGCCCCTGCGCTTGCCTAAGCACGTGGTTAGTCTGCTGAGCTATGTCACAGGCCCAAGAATCTTAATATAGGTATTATAAAGTTAAAGCAAATGGCTTAACAGAATATGAAATGGATGTAGTATGTTAGTGATTAGTCTACTGTAATTAGACATCAGCACCCTACTATTATAGGCTTGAATTCACTTTGAGATTATGATCATCTGAAAGAGCAGAGGTTTTATTTTTAATGTGATGAACACATAACATTTTCTTTCTTAAGTGACAATGTAGGAGTTATTGAAGTAACTTAGGTAGGAAGTTATTTTCAAGAATTACAGGGAAACCCAGTACACACCCACCTACTAATTCCACCTCCTTCACCCCCGTTTAACACTGTGGACCTGAAGTCTTAGTAATAATTTGCTACTTGAGAGAGGACAAGCTTACTGATCCAAGTGATTTAAGTGTTCTATTCATACATATTATGAAATCATTATTAATCAATAAGGTTTCAATTATTGCAAATGTTAAAAATGAAAAAAATAAAAACGGATTTCCAGATAACATTCCAACACATGATGATGAAAAGAATTTTAGCCGAAGTTGATCAGTTTGAAAATGAGACGTATGTGCATGTTCTGTAAATGTGTGTTCATTCAAGCATATGTGTAGGCACACACAAACCTATTAAAGATGTCAGTGCCAAGTGAATATTTCTTATGATGTAAAAGTATAGATCTTCAGCAAAAGCTTTTGTCATTTTTATCTTCTTATAGCTTAATTTTGAAACATCACAACAACAAAATAATACAGAAGAGCATGTCTCTGCTCACTTTGGCAGAACTGAATGAAGATGGATCTGTTGACATGCTCTGAGGCTTTCCTGTCTGATCCTATATTGCCCATAGAAGTGCTAGCAGGAGACTAGTGGACTCTAGAAGGATGCCAGCGTGTAGAGATCTCACTCTAGAGACTCACAGAAGCCCTGGGAGGGCAGTGATGTACGCTCCCACCAGCGCCACATCTGAAACCAAATGGGAAATTCGTTCAGTGTGAGCCCCAGAGCGCCCCCTGGCGGCTAGGAAGGATACGATCAGTGCCAGGAAACAGCACTGCACCTTTTATCATTTCTCCCATGATGCACCCTACTGACCACATGTCAACTGAAAGCAAAAATGAAATGACGATAAACAAGAACACAGGAATAGAACCACAAACAAATGAAAACACTAGGTCCCTCGTGCAGTAGAGCAATACTCCAACCTGGCACGGGCTGGCCAAGAGGTCAGCCCCATGATCATTCATGTTTAAAAAAAGCGGGAGTGAACACAGAATGTCAGGGCCCTTTCTGCTCTATGGTTGAGCTAACAGTACCATCCAAAGCTACCTAATGCATATATGATAATATTATTTTGCAATTATAATTCACTGATTTCTTCCATTTGTGATTTAAAATACCTAATTTGCATTCATGCACTGGAATCCTGATTTGCATTGTAAATTATTCTAGCCTGTGTTAATACGGAAAACATGCAAATCAATTTTTTTTATTCTTTCGTATACCATAGTTAGATAAAAGAAAAGCTCAGCTGCCAGCAACCTTAAAAGAGCGAGTTTCTTTTCTAAAACATTTACTTTTATTTATAAATATGAATAAGTTTCCAAAAGTGAAACGCCAGCTCAGGAAAGCAGCTTTGGAACCCGGGCTCTGTCTCACTGACTGCCACCAAAGGAGCATGTTTCTAAACAGGAAACTCTGACACAGTCTTGTACACACAGGTGCTTTTAACGGGAACAAATGCTGCCTTGCAACATGGGATGGCTCGACGAGAAATCAGCCCCAAGACTAGGGACCTGACTTCTTCTGAGACTGTAAATCAAGAGAAATAAGGGTGAATTCAACGGTCTCTCTGCTGTTGCCAGTTATCATCCAAAACTTAAAACTGAGAAGCAGAGCAGAAGGCAGGCAGGGAGGAGCAAAATAGATTCGGTGAAGCAAAAAGTGAAACCGTTCTTTGGTTCCACACTTGTTCTTAGGGGAAGGGGGTCAGAAAGAAAGGACTTTCTTAAGGGGTGTGGGGCTACATAAAAGGAGTGGGCAGGAACAAATGGGAAAAGGGATTAAGAGGGCAGTACGAGGTAATTTTGCTCCATTCACAACCCAAATTACATCTTGTAATTTGGCAGTGGCTGTAAGAGAATTCCTGTGAGATTCTTTCCGGTGTGAAAATCTCAAGGGGTTAAACAGTTTCCATTGTTCAATTTCACACCTAACAGAGTGATCACTGCAAAGAAACCGAGACAGCTTTGCAGGAGAAGAGCAGGCCCCGAGAAACAAGTTTGTTTTGCTTCCAACTCAGGAAAGCCGGTGGCATGCAGACATCTCAGGGCAAGGCAGAGCAAGCAGGTGTGCAGCCCTTTGCTACGAACGCCTTGTGACTCCAGGTGAGGTCTCTCACATACTGTGATTCTGTGAGGATCTCTCACTGAAGAAAAAAGAGAAGCGCTCTGAAAAATGTACTTTTCAGTTATCATCCTGTCCAAAGTGGCCAGTCAAGTTGCGACTGACACTATATCTATTGCTTATAACAGTATGGAAGAGATAGATATAAGTATAGAGATCTAAGACTCTGTAAGCTATGGGTTTCCTTGCCTGAGTCTACTTAAACATTCACAAAAAAGACTTTTTGCCATAGTCTGGTCTCGGATTTAAGAAATATCTATTTCTTGATACACAGTAATTCTCAATAAATAGTAGTTGCATAGTATCATATAATAAATTATAAGTACTCATCCACATGGCTGACACTGACAAAGGTTCTACAATCTGAGGTACAGGATCTCAGGAT
>NDGM011067348.1:0-10046 GCA_002564305.1 Octomys mimax
TTTGTTCAAGTGGTGTTTTTGAATGGTGCCTCAGTTCCGCACCTTGTACAGCTGTTGACCACTTGGAGGAATATATGCAGAGTGTTAATTATAAAAAGAACAAAAAGATAACAATGTACAGTGTATTACTTATTGAAACTGTCCCTTTAATCAATTGTGAAACTGTCTCGTTGATATTTGTTTCTCAATAAAAAAAAGAAAAAAAAAAGGAAGACTAAGAAAGAGAGAGTACTAGAAGACAAATTCAAAGAGGAAAAGGATAAAATTCTCATATTCTTTATCTTTGTAAAACAAGAAGTCACAAAAATTTATTAAAAGTGAGGAGACTCCACTGATAAAATAATTCCACTTTAATATAACAGATAAAAAATTATATCTGACCATATTATTTGGTCAAAAAGTAGTTATTTCTTAAAAATATGTATATGTATATATGTGCACATATATATGAATTATTTTCTCCATAAACTACTACATACTCATGTATGGAATCAACACTCTTTATAACTAGTTTTATACTAGACAATGTTAATGTTAGTAAAGATATGGGCAACAATGTTAGTAATGCAACAAATATTACCATTCATGCATATTGACTACATATTTCTTACTACTCTATCTATCTATCTATCTCTATTTAGCTATCTCTTCAATTTTCCTCTGAAGCTATATTGAATTCAATTTATAATTGTTTAGCCAGTTAACCAGTAACAACTACTCTAATATGAATAATAATTTATAATATTCATATCATGAATATAAAATATGAATATTAGGTGTATATATACTTATTATTCTCATTCTCTTGCCTCCAGAGTTACACAAAATTACCATACATATCCCTTATTTACCATTTCAATATGATGCATGGGTTAATTTTCCCATGAGAGTAAGACTTAGTATAATGCAACACTGGTAAGAGATACATTGCAGAAATATGCAAACTTTACTCATGGCATTGACACACCATTTCAGAGGATATTGCACTCTTCCAAATGGTTTGCAAACAATAATCCTATTTCCTCCTTTGTATTTCATATGTGTATCTTGTTTATTTTTGCTTTTATGCATGCTTCATCCAGGTTTTCAATGAAGATGTAGTTTGAAATTCTTATATTCCAAGATATTGTTTTCAATTTAATACTATGTCACCTTTTTTTTTCAAATTGCATTTCTCTTCTTTCCTTTTACTTTCTTCTTTTATTCTGAATATTCAGGCTTAATCTCACAAGCTGTGCAGGCATTTTCAATTATTTTCCTTTTCATTTAGATGGTATATTTCTTTCTCCTGATCCCAGATTGACAGGTTTGCCCTTGGTCAAGCTCTTATTGAAGACATTCAGGAAAGTTTCCATGACTAATGCATTGTTCTCAGTTTTATTTTATTTTTATTTCTTTAAAATTGATTTTATTGAGAAAGAAATAGCAATGAGACACTTTCAAAACAGGTTAGTAGAACAGTTACAATAATTAATATATTGCATATTGTTGTCTTCATAGTGGATTATTTTGCTGAATTCACACACCTGCAATATTTGAATGGCGACGGAATATCCATCTCTGACATTATTCTCAATTTTAGACATTTCTATTATCATTAAAATAAATTTTTATTTCTCTGCATCATTACTCATCTAGTTACATATTAAAATAATATTTTCCCTTATATTTTTATCCTGAAAACCTAGGTATATTCTTGTTTATATTCTTCATAAAATGTTCTATTTTACACAATGTGTATCAGTAGAACAATGTGTATAAGTAGAATAATAGAGGATTTCTTTTTTTCTGATTTTTTTATTTTTATTTTTTTTGTGGAACTGGCCTTTGCGCTTGCCAGGAAAGCACTTATTCCACTGAGCCATTTCCCCGCCCCAGTAGAATAATAGAAAATAGGCCTTTTTAAGTGTCTTTTTTATATCTCCATTTTTTACAATCTAAAATAGTGTTTCATTTTGTAAATTCATTATATGTTTTGGTTACATATTCATCATTTAATGATAATTTAGGTTTTTTGCTTACATTAACTTTGTAAGGCTTTATTTTCATTTCTCAAAATGTAGTTTTATCTTTAACTTACATATAATTTATATGTATTTAGATGATACAGAAATAGATTTTAGTACAAATAAGCAACACAAAGATCAGCTCAGGATGAGAGGCATATCTGTCACCTCACACACATATCTTTTTTGTGTTTGTCAAATTTGAAAAAGTCTTCTCAATAAGCTGTTTTCAAATATTTAATTAGGTGTTGTCAATAAATATGCTAAGTATTGAAAGGGTGCAAAGTGTTTCTCCTATCCAGGCATTAGGCTGTGGTAATAAACCATCCCCTCTCCTTCTATCTCCCTCCTTTCATTGGCTCAGTTCTATTTTCTGTTTCTGTTCTTTGCTTCCTCCTGATCAACTTCGTATGTGGCATGTTTGAGTGCGAACAAGTAATATTCATGTTTCTGTAGCGTAATGGAATTCATTATACTTATTATTGTATGTCCTTCAAAAAAAGGACACTTGTAGTTCTCTGTGGTGTAGCAGAGTTGATTTTTCCCCTGGTGCTCAGTTTTGCTACATTAACTCCTTTGTTGTGTAATTTTTAGTAGTAAGCTCTATGGTGTGAAAATATTTTCTATTTGATTTCAACACTAACTAGAATTGTTGTATTTAATTTGTCAAGTAACATCATTATGTTTACCCCATATAGCATTTGGTGTAATTAGGCCCAAAGAAATTTAAATTCAAATCACAACTTCTCCAAAGCTATCATTCTGAAAGAAAATGAAGTCATTTAAATGCTGCATAGTAATATTCCACCAGATTTTTGTATATTAGAGAAAAATGTTAACATAGCCCAGATCTGTTCTGAATATAATTTATAGAACACAAAAACCTAAAAGATTTTAAATGAGGTGAAATTAACGAAAAGTGATCTTTTATTTCATGACCATGCACTACTCTTCCCATGTTTAATTTTAAATGGGAAATAGTGAAAGAGTGATTTTAGAATATTTGCTTTGAACTCATCATGCTGAATGGATTTTTGTCCCTTATAATTGTATAGTTGGCGACCCACAATGAATAGCTATTACATCCTTCGTAGCTGCCTGGGCTTCGTCTCTAGCTAGTTAGCCACAGATGGAGAAAATAATAAGGACACCATGGCCATTACATTGAGAATAACAAAAGTCTGACTTAAAGATAATTAAAGTACGCTGTTGCTCAAACTTTAGTCGACAGTTTTTGTTCCTTGTCTATTGATTATTGTGTGTCTCTGAGCACATGACAACAAAAATGTTCACATTGATTTGCCGGGACTCTTGTAAGTAAATATTAATATGAATGAGCCACTTGAAAATATTTAGCACCAAAGAGTACTCTATATAGTAAAGGTTATTTATAAATGTATGCTAAATGAATGAGACTTGCATTTTAAATTTCTACAAACCATTACATCACAGTTAATACATACAATGGATATGCCTTTCGTATCTTTTATATATTCTCAATTATTCTTCAATTTTTAACACTGTCACTAGAAATGTTTAATATGTAAGCTACATTGTAAAAAAATTGAAACTCAGAAATAGTGATCGAGAATTCACTTCAAGATGTTTATTATATTTCCTTTGAAAAGAGGGTGGTTCAGAAATTTGTATAAAAGCCAAACTAGAAAAATTACTTGTATATCCAGAAGGTGAATATTAGGGTCAAAGGTAATTCATCAACACGGATTCAATCTGTTAAATTTCTAAGCATTTTAAATTACTAAAAAAATCAGTTTATAGTTCTGAAACTATCTTTGTGCCTTAAACTCAGAGTAGAATGTCAACTAGTGATGTGTCCTGAACACTTCTCATAAATCCTGGACATTTCCTCCGTGCATTTGAGCTATTCTCTGACCCGGCCTAACCTTGTTCTTTACAGAACTCAGAGATTATGAGTGAAGGTAGCCAGGCTCCATGCAGACATCAAAGAAGAAATCACTGAAGAAAATTGGAATTTAGTTAGTTGATCTTCATGAGATTGAGGTCTAATCCTTTCCTGCTCAGAGTCAATGGGCAGTTGTCTATATTTCAACTTATTTATAGAGTGATATAAATCAAAGCCTGTGAAGTCCCATGAAAATATTTTTCAAAAAAGCCCCAGAGTAAGGGAAGCTTCAGACCCAAAAGGAAGCCAGGGAGGTGGCTCAGTGAAATAAGCACTTTCCTGGCAAGCATGACAGCCTGAGTTCAAAAAAAGATACAAAAAGAAGATATTATTGTCACTTTATGATTCAGAATCAACTTTAAAAATAAATAGGACATTAGGAAAGCATAATAATATCTAGTACTGCATATAATTTTTTCTAACGTCAATAAATAAAAAACATACATATAATTATATTTTAATAAAATACTTGAGCCTTAAGAACAATTTTTCTTCATAGCTATACAGATAAAACCACATATATTGGCAATATATCTTGGATAGTAAATATATACTATATGCTATATAATTATGAAGTAGAATATATTATGTTATATATGTGAAAACTTGGATATTAACATTGAAACAGCATCAGAAATAATACAATAATTGCTCTTAGGTTTAAAATTTTCATTTCTAATTCAATAGTTTGTAATAGTAATGAAAATATTCGTTGATAATTTTGAGTATCTTAATACAATAATCCTTGTTATATATCCTATAATTTAGAGAAAAATAACTTATAACAGATACTTTTCCATATGATATATATTTTAGTTTCCATTTTAAAATGACTAGAATAAGGCTCAGATATAATTTAAACGTTACTCAGATTATGAGACTATGATATCAATAGCATCCTAGAATTGAGCCTCCAAGAGTTTTCAGTTCTTAGCTATAATTCAGTACAAGAAGCCTTGTGTGTAAAAAATCTGTCCATTATTTATTTCATTCATTTAGCTTTAAAAATTTGTAATATATTTTTTATAGGATTTATCAATTTCCTTACAGAAACTCTTGCGACTCTTAAAACACCAATATAACACAAATTATGATTTGCAGAGCTCAGGGACAATTGACAAGAAATGAAGAGTACAAAGGAATATAGAATCCCAGAAAAAATAATTAAGTAATATTCAAATATTCAACCTTGTGTTACATATTGGCCCATTTTCTATTACTAATAGCAAAATAACTAAGGTTGTATATATTGTAAAAAGAGATGCACTTAGCTTAAATTTCTGAATGTTGAAATACATGGTGCCTGTGTGTGTTTCCTTCTGGCAAATAGCTCCTGAGCATGGGCTATTTTAGTGAGAGTATGTATGAGAACAGCGATATAGAAAGACAGAAATTAGAGAGAAAATCTGGAAGTACCCTAAATCCCAAGAGAACTGTGTTGACCCCTTTCTCAGCATCCGATAGTGATCTAAAGACCCTCACTAGATTGTACCTTTTAAAGATGCTATTACTCCATAAAGTTAATCCCCTGAGGACTATGCTTCCTAGGCATTAACCCCTGAGGAACACCCCACTCAGATGGAATTCACAGCCCACTAATGCAATACACACTCAAAGAAATGTGTTCCTCAGTCCAAGATCTGAAATATTAAAAATAAATATCCTTATGATATGTTTTACCATTTGCACATGTTTCCTTAGTAAGTAATTCATGTTGTTCCAGTTCTTTGTCTGTAAGCTTGCTTGCTTGCTTGCTTTATGTGTGAGCATCTTATTACCTACATCAGGCTGGTCTTGAGCTGATCATGTAGCTCAGACTCCAACTCTGTGATTCTTCTGGTTCAAGCATACCATTATTGGGATTACAGGCCCAACCCATATTGCACATTTAAAGTTTCTGAATTTTTAAGAATTTGATGATCAAACATTATAAATAAAATGATAAAAATTAAAATGCCATTTTTTTACTTGATGAGATAACTGTAACTTCATTTCCATGTGTGCTGGATAATGGTACTTTCAATTTGATGGAGAACTGCCGAGCCATTCGAGCTCTGGGTGTGAACCAATGATTGGCTTACTCAGAAGGTTGGCCCACCCAGATGTGGACTGCAATAGCCAATAGGCTTATAGCCTGAATGGAATAAAAAAAGGGAAAAATGAAGGAAGTCAGCCTCTGCTTCTTTTGAGGAGGTCTGGTCCTCACCATCTCATGTAGATGCGTGTCTCCACCCTTCTGGGTCAGGCCCTTTAACTTTCTAGTTCATGCTCACACAGGACTTCATTGAGTTTCAAGCCCTCAGCTTTGGACTGGGTCCTCTGATGCTCCAGGGAGCAGATGCCTCCATTACACTCTTGCAGCCCTGATAAACTTTCTGTATATTTTATACCTTTTAAGTCTAATCCTCAAGTGAACCCTAACTAATATGCCACTTAAGTCCATATCGCTAACTAACATTCCACGATGTGAATTCATCATGCGGTATTATAGTGAAGGTATACAAGACAATAGATTTGATACAGGACACAAAATTTATAGGATTACTCTATAATGTGTACCCAAAATATCAACTAGAAAAGAGTGCAGGTGATCTGTACACACAGTAAAGGCTCAAAGAATCCATTTGAGGTCCTAGATCCCATGGCAATGTCATTCACAAGTTCAGTTGGAGGCCTAGAGCCCATGACAATGTCTCACACAGGTTTGCTTCAAAGATCTGCTCTGGAGAGGCCTGAAGGTCAGGGGTGGAAGCTAGAAAGTCTGTGCTAGTGGGATGAAGGATCTGTGACAGCAGGCTGAGGGCTCTACACTGCGGCAAGAAAGTGATGCTCAAGGTAAGGACTAAAACTACTGCAAAGAGAGCTGCAGTCATCCTCAGTGACAGGGAGGATCCAGGATCCTCCGACAATGAGAACAGCTGAGTTCATATTGGGAAAATCAGTGTTGCAGGCTTCTCCAGAAGGACCAACAGTGTACCATCTTCCCCTCCGGTTCTGGGTTTATGTTGTTGGCAACAATCCTCCAGTGGGCCTTCCACATTCAGAGCCATGCTAATTTGGTTTCGATGAGTGATACAAGTTTACGATCAGTTAATCCACCACACTTGACAAACAAATTCCATCATATTTTGTTTATGTATTTGTCCGGTGATGAATATTTAGGTCATTAGGGTTAGTAACACTTTCAGTACTAAACTAGGGTTTACAATCACAAAGTTAATAAGAACAAGAATTCAGGTGAAATACATTTATAATAGAAGATTAAATCAGCAGAATGAGAAATTTAATACACCACATCAACAGAGCAAAAGACAAAAATCACACGATCATTTCAATAGATGCAGAAGAAGCTTTTCACAAAGTACAATACTCATATTAAAAGCCCTACAGAAGTTCATAACACATGGTGTTATGGTTTATGTCTAGGTGCCCCCCCCCGCCCCCAAAAGCCTCATGCAGTCATGGGGCTATTTCTGGGGTTTGTGATTGATTATTGTGTGTGTGGATGCTGCACTTGTCTTGAGGCAGGCAATTTGCATTACAATGTAAGGTGGGAAGAGAAGCTAGTGTCTTGGACTGTTGCTACCCCTGCCTTGTGCTCTTGCTCTTTACCACTGCCATGAAAGGCTGCTCTCTGCTGTGTGCTGCCCTGCCTCGAAACCAGTTGAGTATGGACTGAACCCTCCAGCAGCTGTGAGCTAAATAAACCTTTCCTTGTTTCATTTTGGGTGTTGGGTATTTGTCTCAGCAACGAGAGAAGTGTAACTGAGACAGATGGTCTATATCTCCACATGATAAAATCCATCTATGACAAAACAATAGCTAATAGCATACTAAAAAAAAAAATGAGAGCCTTCACTTGAAAATTAGGACTAAGACAAGGATGTACACTTCACCACTCCTATTCAATATAGTTATGGAAACATTAGCCAGAGCAATTAAACAAGAGAGAAAAATAAAAGGAATAATGATTGGAAAGAAAGGAGTAAAATTAACATTATTTGAAGATGACATAACACTCTATCATAGAAGACCCCAAAAACTCCACCCAGAAACTTATAGATTTAATGACCAAATTCAGTAACGTAGTAGGATACAAAGACAACATTCAAAACTCAGTAGCATTTTTGTACACAAACATCTAATGCACAGTGAGAGAAATTAGGGAAACTAAGCTGTATCAGTTTTTTACTAGATGAAAAGATATAACATGAGATGTACAAATGTGTAAGACATTACAAGATGGGCTTACAAAGGTCGGCCACAGAGTCGGATGAGGAAGTGTACAGAGGGCATCTGCACAGTGCACACTGAGGGATTCAGTCCAAGGTCTGGAGCTCACCACAGTGTTCCTATCAACTCTGTATCAGGAGGCCGATGGCTCTGTGAGAGAAGGCTGATGAGTCCACACCAGTAGGCTGAAGGATCCAAGAAGGAGCCCAAAGAGTCTGCACTACAAGCCAGAACATGATGTCCGAGATGAAGGTGAGGAAGACCTGAGCTCCTCTGAAGAAAATGAATGCTCCAGTCCTCCTCAGTTCCCTTTTATATCCTTTATCCAATGAGTTACTCTAGGATGCAGCTCTATGTCCTGGGGTATAAAATTGCTGAGCCCATTTGGATAAGCTTTTGAACTTCTCAAATTAACACAATTGATCAACCACTATGCCAAGTCTTTCACAATAACATTCTGATAAAAATCTTAATGAAATCCTAATCCACTAGAATAGAAATAAGAATTCTGAACTCATGAAACAGAATGCATATAGAAATTAAATTGTTTACAACAGGAAATGCTAAGTAACAGATAAAGAAAATGAAGACAAAGAGTAAAAAAAAATACTGAAAGTTAATAGATACTGAGGAAAAGTAAAATACAATAAATGCTGTAGAAAGAGAATCTCTTAAAAGAATAGAAAAATGTTTAGAAATTAAATAAAAGTTATTCTAGTAAGAAAAGAAATAAAAAATACAGCTCAAGAGTATACTTATTGGCAAGTGTGAGGGCCTAAGTTTGATTCCTGGTCCAAAAAAAAAAATCAGTTTTTTTTCCCAGGAAAATTTTGGACAGTAGATTAAAATACCATGTATATGGAACACTTTATTTTAATTTATTGAACTGTGAACTTCCAAGTAGAATAGTAATATAGCCCACAGCCCAAAAGCATTCTATATGACTTCATTTATTGAAAAACTAGTAAAATGAAGGAAATCAAGAAAATAATCATGTGTATTATAATGACAATTTCAATAGAGAATCTTCAAAAGAAAGTTTACATCAAACTGGTTTGGATATTTTGCCTCATAATTTAGACCAGTGTCCGTATACATTGCCAATGTTAGTGAAAATTAATTTTTAAAGAAAGATAAATTCCTGAATCTGACTCTGATAAGCTATGACCAAAATAAAAGAAGAAAGGAAAAACATCATGTAACTCAAACCCATAATTTTGTTTGACATTTAAAAAAAATTTCTTTTAGTCTATTATTTACTTACTTGGTACAGGGTCTCTAATGGTGTGCTTTGGCTCTGCGGTACTGGGGGTCAAACGGAGGTCCTTGTGCCTAGACCTCAAAACTATCTCAGCCTCTGCTTTAAATTTAAATGGTGCATTCTCAAGACACACACACTACTACAAACTTAACATGTTCATCAGTAAAATGATCACTGAACTTGTCTATTGAATGTAATATAAGTTTTCCCAAACATTAAAAAAATTACAAATACAAGTTTTTGTTTTGCTTGGTTTCATGTTTTGAGACAGGTCTTGTTATAAAGTTCAGAATGGCCTATAATTCATTATGGATCCCAAGGCAGACATAAACATCTGGTGATCTTTACAGTGTGGCCTGGTGAAGCTAGGATTATGGGCATATGCCAACATGCCCAGCTAAAATTTCTAAATATCAGCAATCAATTTCATGACTCCAACATTAAAGTTCATAATACATTAATACACTCTTGACTGGTGTTCTCCAGGCCCTCAAAGGAATTCTTCAGAAAATAGTACTATACTAAAACGGCTCATTGTTAGAAACTGAGAGATAGGGCGGGGCGATAGCTCTGAGGTATAATCACCTGCCTGGTAAGCACAGGGACCCCATTTCAATTTCAG
>NDGM011067356.1:0-17366 GCA_002564305.1 Octomys mimax
TTAGGATGCTTTTCACTATGCATTGGCGGCCGCGTGGGGTTCCGTATATCAGAGAAACACACGCACTATTGTTTGTCATCTCTGCAGTTGTACAATCCCATTATTCCTCAATCATCTAGACCCAGGGCCGGGATGCATTACATCATTACAGATAAGGAGAATGAATGTGGTTATCTTTCCACTCAGCTGCACAGCCGGGTAATAACCTAGGAGCGTGGCCCACAAACTTAAGAATTTGGTCTGCGTCCATGTCATTCTGGGGAGTAATGAGAATGGAGAATTGATTATTAGGCTTTTATCAGAAGCTGCATCAATTTTAATTCAAACAGGCAGCACTATGCTTAAAATTACATGGTGAGATATATGGTCCTTCATTCTTTCTCCCAAGAAATAAAAAGAATGAACCGGGGAGGAGAGACTAGAAGGGTTTTTAAGAGAATTTCAAGTTAGGAAATCAACAGGATTAATCCAAGTATTCTCTTGGTGATAGAAAATAAAATTGGCCTTTTGGGGATAATTCTCTGAAAATGGGTACAAACAGCTTAGATTGTTAAGTTAACTTTTAAGTGTTTTTAAATGGGTTTCTGGGGCCGGTGTACCATATGTGTTGTGTGTGCTGCTTGGTAACCGAGTATGTATTTTATTTATGGCATTCCGTTTCAGAGAATAGCATTTTTGGGGCCATTATATGAGACAGTTTCTCATATAAAATCTAAATATCGTAATAAAACATCATCCCATAATGGGATGACAAGGTATGCTGGCTTCAAAATTGCCAGTAGTTATATCCCTTGGAACCGTTGGTAATATCGTTTGCTTGCCTTTGTAATTTGGGAAGGCGTTCATTGGCTTTAAGACTGTTGATGTAAACTTGCTGCTGCTGTGTCTTTGTAGAAGATGATAGTGTACATGCTTGTAACCCTCAGAGTTTCTAGGAGCTACCTCGTTCCCTCTCATTCTTTTAATCGGGGTAAGTCCCAGTCCGTACTCTGCATTGGCTTTTGGCCGGGTTATCAGATGTTTTATGTGAAGTGCTCCGGACTGTGGCATTGCCTGTGTATTTTCCCTGTGCCTTTAAAGAAGAGAACATTTTGTATAAACTTTAAAGGAATAGTTTTCATCTGCATATTGTAGCTGTAGTAATCCTGAAAGATTCCCTTCAGAGCCTGTGAATGGGTGTGTGTGTGTGTGTGTATGCATGCTTACATATTTTGTCTAGCTCACAGTTGATAGCCACATGAATATGTTTATTTCTTTTTTTCTGAAGTTAGAACACACACACACACACACACACACACACCCCACCCCATCAACTCCATTATTGGTTATTCTATAATATCAAATTGGAAACAGCTAAAATGCTTCTCTTACCTTCTCATCAGCATCTTTTCTGATATTGCATTCACTAGCCTTGCTCTGCTTTTGTCATGTTTGCAGCTTGACAATTGTGTAATTATTTCCAGCTGTTTATGGCTTTGTTGTCATTTCTTGCTGCTGCCTGGCATTTTGTAATGCGATGCTAGGGGAAGGTGAGACGTTGCTTGGCTTGCTTGGCGTTGGATCCCAGGAATGGGTATCTGTCTGCTTTAGCTCTTGGCTTTGTAATGATCTGGCATGAGGGTCTGGAGATCCCCATGACTTTGGAGTTGCTTGGCCAAGACTTTGATGAGTGACAGAAAGGGCGTGTTAGACAACTCAGAACATTTTGCAGGTATCTTTTGGCCATCTTGGCCTGTTCCCTCCCAAATATGACTACATTTTTTGAATTGGCAGGGAACATTGTTTTAGAGTTCAGAGTATGCCTGCAGTGCTTGGAGTGTGGGAAGCAAAATACCACTTGGGAGAGAAAAGAAACACTTGCCTCTCTTATTTTCAAGTTTCTGGCCCTTTGTGTAAAGAGTTATTCCTCCAAATCAAAACTGTATACATCTGTCCATTACTTCACTGCAACCTTAACAATGAAGAAGCTTTAAAGGGAGTCAGAAAACTGAACTGAAACAATGCCTTGACACTGTGTTAAGGGTACTGAAAAGTGCCAGTACCGTGGTGCTTCATAAACTAACTGTACTCTTTAAGGCATGGATATTTTAGCTTGATTTTCAGTTAAGAGAGGTATGCTGTCTATCATCATAGGATTTTATTAGGATTTTATGTATTTTGCGTAGTTTCTTTAGTTGGCATTTAATGTTGTGAACCACTATAGTATGTTCATTTTTAGAATGGCAGGTGAGTAATTTTTTTTTTTTTTTTTTTNAACTTTACAAAATAGTATTGTGAATTTGTTATATATGACTTGGCCACGTATTCAAAGGTGTTTAGAGATGAGGTCAACTACCATTTTGGTGATGTTTTCATTAGGCGACATAATTTGGGGAGGTAGCGCTGTTACCGGCTTTGTCCATGGAAAGACGTACATGTGACAGGTACTTCTTTAGCTAGAGAATTATTCTCCCAGCTGTTTCTCTCTGTTGTGTCAGTTTTTGATACCATGTGTTTCATTCGCTGTGTTAGCTTAGGAGAATACGCTAGGTATTCAGTGCACATTTCTCTATTGTTTCTTTTTGTCTTTGCTGAGCACAGGAATAGCAACTTATTAATTACATGGAAGGAAGCGAATTTTTTTTTTTATTTTAAAAACATAGTAAGCCGTGTATTCACCAAGTTGTGTGTTTTCGGGGCAGAGCAGAGGATGGTGGGATTTGAACATTGAGACGGACCTAGAGAGGCTTTTGCCGTTGTGGTCAGAGAGCAGTGTGGGCCCTGGAGGGCAGGTGCTGGTATGCTCCTTGCTGCACGCCTGTGCACCGCCTTCCGTGGTTGGCACCTACTGTCGGGGTTTCTAGTCACTTCCACTTTTAATTACTTTTCCTATCTGATATATTTAGGGCAGTATTCAGCTGCCTCTGCCTTGCTTCCTTTTCTCCAGTGAATGCAAGTTTGTCTGGTTCTCTTTGGAGAGGCCTGGCTTCGTCCCCTCTCGGTTCCGAGATTCAGTGAGGAGTATTCTAGCAGGTCTGAGAACCTGAGATGTTAACCTTGTAAGCATCACACCTTTGACATCCACAATAAAGGACACAATAAAGCCTGTGCGATTCTAAGGTCAGCCTCCTCAGGGGGCTTTTGGTAGGAGGTGAATTTTTCTTTCTAGTTAGACCTGCATTCAGGGAATGAATCTTCATGGGAGTGAAGAGTTCCAGTCATATTTTCCAGAACTGTGAATGATAAATACAAAGCAGAAACACAGATAATGTGTGTCCCGACCATTGGCACCAGAAGAGAATTGACATTTATGTTGGACATCAAGAGCAGCATTTCTTGGAATATACTAGCAGGTTCTTATGTTATCCACTGTTTATTGAGTATATAGCTTTAATACGTACACTTGATGTCTCTTTCCACAGGAAAGAGTCAGCAAAGTAAAAGGTTGATTCCTTAAGCCATATTTATAACTATTCATCAATATGGAGATCGATGGGCTTTTCAATAATTAATGGGGAGTATTCACACATTAGCAACGACGTGATGCCCGTCGGAAGCCTAACACTATAGATAATGAAGGAGGCTTTATTTCATGGAGCATTTTTGTTTAATAAACATGGTTACTTGTCATTATAAAAGGTAAATTCATTCAGTCAGGGTATTAATGGTTTAATTCTTAGTATGGTTTAATTCATTTCAAGTACTGGACTTTTCTCAAGCAGGTTAATTTTTAAAGTCTTGGAATTTCTAAAGGAGATTTTTCAATCTTACAGGGAAATTTGTGGGTCACCTCAGGCCAGTCACCAGAACATGCATCTTTTTCTTTTTCTTTAACATGCATCTTAAACATATATCTAGTCCTACTTGCAAACTCCTCTAAGGCCACTTGCTAAGAGCCTGTACGAACCTCTTTTCCCATTGCTTCTTCTGCTTTCTTTTTTAGTTCTTAAAATTTGTTTGCTGTGTGCCACACTTTTTATTTTACTAAGAACTGCTGCAGCCTGAGTCACTCAGCAAATTTGCAAGCCCTAGTCTGAAATCAGGGAAGTAAAAATATGGGCCTGGCTTTCTTGTTGGAGCGAAGCTTCAGATTTTCATTCCAAGGTGGTTGTTTGTGTCGAGTCTTTAGCATGGTGATGTTATGCTGGCTTTCACTGACTAGTTTATAATAATACCAGTTTGGTTTTAGGCAGACGTGTGACTCGCAAACCACCTAACAATGACAAAACCTGCCGGGCATGGGCAAGCACAATTAGCATTTCCAGTTGTTGATGAAGACATGGCTTTGTATGAGAATGAACAAAAAGAAAGGCAGCATGCAGCTGACCCCAGTACCCGTGAGCCTTTTGGGCATTCACTTTCCTTGTACTTGGAAGCACTCTGTTCACAGAAATGTAACTTTTGGATTTTAGTCCTTTTCAGTTTTCCATTGAACCTCAGTTGGTGTTTAGGACCCATTTAGGATGATCAATAAATGACACGCCGTGTGCTTGCTTAAAGAAGTACGTATTCTCATGTGAGCCGGATTTAATGTCTTGGTTTGTCATTAATCCAGATTTGCTGTCACAGAAGCCAGCAAATGGGCTTTTAAAAAAATTAGTGTGACAGAAGTAGATATTAATAAAGGAAATAGTAAAAACACTCTTTTTTACATCTATGAAAAAAATAAAACACACTTTCACGAAAAAATAACTAGAGGATAATAATAGTTAATATCTGTGCATTATGATCTTAAAAGCATGACCAAAATGCAGAGTACAAGTCATAAGCCAAGGAAGATTTTCTCGTAAAGAACAAAGAAATAAAAGGACAAGACTGCATTCATGAACAGAAAGGATCTACAATAAATGAAACAAATTAGTGAATATTTTAAAATACTTTTGAAACAAGGAGAATAGAAAATTCATCCAGGCAGCCTGTCAGCAGTGAAGAGAGTTCGTATCAGGGCTTCTTCTCCCTGGTACAGTCATAAATGCTGTGGTGGTCTCTTGAGTTGAGACCACCAGCGTCTCTTAGAGAATTTCAGCAGGTTACAAGTTCCCTAGGACACTGTTGGCTTAAAGGTTTTTGCTATGCATGGCTGAGAAGGAAAGAGAAATTCAATTGCCATCATCAAAGGCTGGCCTATCAATTAGCACATGGGATTGCTGCCCCGCCCAATGTCATTTCTAGAGAAGAGACACAGTGACCCATGGTTCCTCTTGAGTGAGCTCAGGGAAGCTGACGTGTGTCAGTCACTGAGAAGGGGACTTCCTGATGTCAGGCTCCGCTGACACAGCTGGACTCTTCATCAGTCCTCCTCAGGCCTTACACAGAACATAGCTTCACCTTCAAGGGAGGAAGACGGTACAGTGACGAAGAGGAGGGTGTGCAATCTCTCACTACCTGCCCGAATACTCAGTGATCTGCAGATGCACTCTGAGACGGTTTTTAAAAAAATATAAAGCAGGGTTCAAAAGACCTTGTGTGAAGCAGTCCTGAGGCCTCTGCTGCCACTCACCCTCAGGGTGTTGGGGTCTGTGTAGCTGATTGGTTGTATGTCTGTGTGCCTGGCCAGCCTACAGACTTTCCAGTTGTTTTGTAAATAAGCTTTGAAAAGTTTCCAGTGTATTTGTAATCACTGATAAGCATTTCAGTTTTCATTTGCTTTGAACTACACTCCAAGGTGGTTTAAAGAAGGCATTGGATTTATGAGGTGTATTAAATATCTACATTGCGTAACTTCTCCAAATCAAGATTTGGAAAATAAAGAACCCAGAGGCCATACTATTATGGTGCATTTGAAGGCCATATTGGAGAGAAGAGTATTATCTTTTGACAAGGAATAGATGGCCATTGCTTCCCTTTGTGCTCTTGAGAGTATTCATGTTGACGCCTGTTATTGGAAAGCAGTACCCTCCCAAGGTTAAAAGAGCTGTTGTCCATGCAGATGATCTGAGCAGGAAAGCTGGGTAGAGCTGTAAGTCCTGAAGCCTCGCTCAGCAGATCTCTGGTGACCCACGTTAGGGGAAGCAGCTGCCAGTCTGTACTGGAGGTTGCCCGCGTCATTACCCCATCATACTTACTAAGCTTGTGCGTGTGGTTGTGCCCAGGCCAGAAACAGGGCATGCTGCTTGTTAGAGAGTCTGTCGGGTGCTGATCTTGTCCCCATAGGTGCCTAGAGAGGCTAGGCTGAGGGAATGAACCAGGGTGCAGGGATAGAAACAAGCAACCTAGTGGGCATGGAGTTTTCCAGGGCACTGGATTTTGTAGGCAACTGGAGAAACGGAACCAGCTGTGTAATATGAAGACCCCATTGCAAGCTGTAGCGTACCTTGTTCAAAAGTTATGGGCAATCGCAAGGTGGTGAGAAGAGAATACTGTGTCAAGTGTGGGGTCCGTGGGGTGCCGGCAGTGGGACAGGCTGTCTCTCTTTCACCTATCTGCCATTCCTTCCAGGTACCTTATCCTTTCAGCATCCTTCACTGTAGAAAGCCTCCTCTGCATCATTTGCAGTGAAATGCTGTGTAATAATAGGTCGAGGGAGGTCTTGGCACGTTTTCAGAGAGACACACATCTTTTGAGATGCTTTGTTGTTGAAGGCAAGGGCGCTAGTGGAGGAGCTCTGCTGGCGCCTTTTCTGTGGGTGCTTCCTAAGTGGGCTTGGTGAATCACTGACTAATCTAACAGTGAAAGCAGGTAGCATTCACCCTGCAGTCCCTGTAGTACCAGGATTGAGATAAGCGGTTTACATCTGTCATCCCATAAAACTCTCCCAACAACTAAATGGGGCAGGGACTACCGTACACCTCATTTTACAGCTTTAGAAGCTGAGATGTGCAGAGGTTAAATAGTATTCACAGGGTGACCGAACTGGGCTTCTGATGCCTGGCCCCAGTGCTACACATTCTCGCCTTTATGTGATCTTTTTCCTACTTCAGTTTGCATTTGAAAAAAAAAAAAAAAAAAAGAAAGAAAGAAAAGAAATGAGTAATACCGTACTTGTATTCCTTTACCTTAGATGTATTTGGGAGGACTGAATGACATCTGGGAAACTGCTTCAGAAACAATTGAAGCCTAGGTTAAAAGCGAAGACGTCTTGGAGGCAGATGGACGTGGGTTTGAGTCCTTGGTCTGGCATTTCCTACCAGGATGACCTTGTGTTATAACTTATCTCTGTGTGTTTACGTGGAAGGGTAGGCCAGTAGTGTCAGAGGTGGTGAACGAATGAAGTAAAATACTCGGATCACGTTAGCGCAGTGCCACGTGCCGGAAACTCCTGCCTTCCAGTTGCTGTGGTCATTATCTACTTTATCACACAGTGTACGTTCTTCAGATAGCCTCGGCAGAGAGCCTGGCCCCGTGAACACCTGTGGGCCTATCCAGGGAGCAGCCCCTGGATAGGTGAGTGAGGGTCTGGTGTGGGGAGGCAGGGTGGTAATCTCCTCCGTTCTGACGGGGAAGAAGTCTCTTAGGGCAGAAGGGCCCTGGCATCTGTAATCTGTCAGGATGAGTCTGCTCCACTGTGAGGTCAGCCCCCTTCTTCCTGAGGGCAGCTGAGGAACTAGAGTGATCGACTGGCTCCCTGCCTCTGTTGCCTAGGTGTGGGCCAAGCTGAGGAAGTGGCCACATCTGCTCCACAGTAGAGAGAGGCCTATAAACTGCAGGAGAGCCTCAGTCTTTCTTCCATGTGCCTTGCCGTGGTACGTACGCAGAAGCCACTGCACATATTCCTTAACCCAGTGTCCCCTGGGACAGCATGCCTAGCGTTCCCTCCTGTGGGAATACCGCCTGCTTGGTCTGGGACAACTCAAGACTTCTCCCAGGGCCTTCCTGGGGAGTGATACTGGAGGCCAACGTGAACAAGAGACACTTCCCTGGGTGTTGTGATTTTTTCCCCCTAGGTCAAGGAGTAGGGAGGTAACTTGGCATGTGGGATGGCCATCTGCCACCACTCCCAGAAGGCACTGAAGGGCATTGTGTGTCTCTTGGCTCTTCCCACTGGGCCTGTGGTCCCGTGCAGAGCTTCCTTGGCAGTTCTGTTGTATTTTGGCCTTGAGGATCTGCAGTCCTGTGCTGATCTCTTTAAAGAAGTTTAATGAGTAGAACTTACCACTTCTCTTTGAAACTTGGGGGTGGAGTTTTGCTGCCCTGAGTCCATAAGCATTTTAAAAACTACTTATTCATAAAGCTAATAACATAGCCCTAAATGCCAGCATAGAGTTAGTAATGAGAATATATCTACTCAGGCTTTGGTGGGTCCATTTAGACCTGTGGTCAGAAAAGTTTGAAAGAGCAATGTAGGTTTGGGGGGATAGCTCAGCAGTCTAAGCACCTGCTTGGCAAGCACAAGGACCCACGTTTGATCCCCAGTACCGCATGTCCTGCCGGCCCTGGAAACCCGGGCACGCCATGCTAGCTCCTGGGGAGGCTGAGACAGGAGAATCACTACATGTCCAAGCCGTGTAGTTGAGACCCTGTACCAAATAAGTACATAAATTATATATATATATATACATATATATATATATTAGAAATTTATTTATAGTAATGTTACAGAATTACATAGTCTGAGTGCAGCGAGGGTTTCTCATGTCCGTCAAGGTTGTAACAGGCTCAGGGAAACAAAGTGTCAAGTGTTTTCTGTGAGCTAAGCATTCTTGTATGGAGCTAGACCTGGGCCTTACTCCCACTCAGAGGAGGCCTCTGTTAGCTGCCACCCAAGTTGGGCAAGAGGCTGAGGGAGGTGGAACAGCCTGCTACTCAAGGGGGCTGAGACTCAGACTCTGGTTTGTTCTGGCCCTCTAAGCCTCTGATTCTTTTCTGTAGTACATGCTGGCAGTGTGGCCTAGATTACCTGAGAATGGTTGGAGTTGCTTCTGCAGGACCGTGGAGGATGGAAAGGGCTGGGGGCGTTAGGATACCAACACCCTTGCTGTTATCCTTCCCTTCGAAGCTTTCTCCTCAGGTAGGACTTCAGGATGGGTTCTCCTTTGGCAGGCAGCAATGACCAGCCGTGTGGATGGTCAGGGCCTGGCGAGGGGCAGCACAACTTCCTCCCCTCCCAGGGCAGACTTGGGCCTGCTGTGGGGTATCATTATCTCCTAACAGGGAGTCGGGGGACAGACTGGTCAGCCCCTGGCTTGGTGGTGCCAGGCCACCTCAGCCACAGGCCTCAGCCTGGACAGTGGAGCTGTCAGGGAAGAGACAGGAATTCCACAAGGAATCTGATCTCAACCACAGCTTTAAGACTCTTCTTCAAACACCAGGGAGGCCCCCCAGCTGAGCTGGATTTTGTCCTGAAAAGTGTTTGCTCAGGTTCCTAAATGCATGTGCTCTGTGATCGATGACTCCTGTTGCTTAGACTTAGGTGTGTGGATTTGCATGAAATGAAAGGAATAATTGACCTGGAAAATCCCTAAACCTAGACACTCCATGCTCTAAGCTTGCCCCGGGATTTCCTTCTTCATTTTCTGACTGTTGCTAACTCTCAGCTCCCAGTTGGGAACGAAGTAGCTGGTTTTAGAAAGATCTAGATTTCTATTGCATTGAGCCATGCCCAGCTGAAGAGATTTTTTTTTTTAAAAGTCTCTGTGCTGTGCGGTTGATTTCTGCCTTACTCCTCACTGACTGTACCTCCCCGGGCTTTGGTTTTCTCATTGGAAAATAGAACAAATAATACAGGCAACCATGTCGTAGGGCTTTGGGGAGGATTAAATGATGAAACACCCATAAAGCTGTTTAGAAGAATATGTGGCGCACGGCGAAGCCGGGCTTTCTCTCATTGATACTGTCTAGCTTCATTATGAGTGAATAATAAGAGAGACTTTTGGAATTCGAGGCACTTTGATCCCATGATGAATTCATAAAGCAACATATGTTGTGCACATATGTGACAGGGGTCTGGTGACAAAGAAAAGCATTTGTTATGTCCCCAGGGAATGTCTTTTTCTTTCTTTCCCAAAGCCTCCTCATCTGATCCCTTGCACAGTAAAGGTGGGCAGTGCGGGATTAAAGTTTGTTCTCACTGTAGCATTACATAATAATCTACAAAGCCAGGTGAAAGTCAGAACGGCGTGGCAGACATGGGGCTCTTGGTGTGTGTACTGTCCGCGGCGCTGTTTCCTTGTACTTTGTCAAGGCAGAGGTAGAAAAATACTGTTAAAGGAACAATAGATGTGGGAGGCGGTAAATCTGTTGGACGCAGGTAGTTTTTGGCCTCCAGTCATAGCATACAGCTTCCCCTCAGCCTCCTGCTGGTTTCCATTATTAGTGAAATGTCTCTTCATGCAATATGGCTGCGTCATGTACAAACAACTCGGTGAGCATAGACTTTTGCCCCACAGACATAAATGAGAGTCATGCAGTTCCTGGGATGCTAATGCTGAAGTTGGAATTTTTTTTTCCTTCGCTCTGACCTGGGCCTCTGTGGGGACGCTGCTGCCACTCGCTTTACCACATAGAATCTGCGCACTGACTCAGCTGGCAAATGCGAAGCAGGTCACTACCAGGCAATAATTGCAGGGCCTTTGTTCTGGGTGATGTATGTACTGCGAATGCTTCATAGACATTTCTTATTTTCATTTCTTAAAAAGTGATCATAGCCAGTTTGAAAATCTTAAGGTCAGAGCCCAAGTTCAAATAGTTCAGAATAATAGGAGCCACCAAGTCACCCCAAAATAAAATGTAATCCTCTCAGAAAAGGGTTCATAGCTTGCACATATGCACACATGTACACATGCACGCATGCATACATGCACACATGCATGACCCAATCCTCAGAGCAGAAATTCAGAATTATGGAGCCACAAACAGATTTTTTCACTGAATAGCAAGATTTTCAGCTTTTGCTAGAAACAAGTGCCTGAACACTGATAGGAAAAAGAGAGACAGACAGACAGAGACAAGAGGGTTGATTTTTAAAACTCTTATAAGACAGGCAGTTGGTTTTGGGAAGGCAGACCAGAACCAGTAGGGTCCAGAGTCAGAATACGAGTCAGGCCACTGGGGTTTGAGTCTAAATGCTGTTGCTGATGAGTCACATGACCCCACAAGTCTGTCGGATGAGCCTAGAGGCACTAAGCTCTAAGTTGGAGTTGTGAGAGTGCATGTAGAATGCTGAGCACAGTGCTTATATTGTTCTGTTTTTCTGTAGAGTTGGAAGGAACTGTTTGGAAGAGGTGGACTGATGTTGTTATTGTTATCCACAAGTTGTTGCTTCCATAATCTTGGACGTAGAGGCGCTAAGCGTAGCAGTTTGCTTGGGAGACAGCTGACACTAGGCCAGCAGAAGGCTCGTCTGCTGCAGCCCGCATTCAGCTGCCCACACCTGAGACCTATAAAGGCTTTTTAGAAAATGATGCTAATGATGTTGCAGGTGCTTTATTTGCACTTTGTGCCTTGGGCTTTATGAATTTCAACACAGCCCCCCTCAAGACCTATTATTGTCTCCATTCTGGAGATGTGGAAGCACAGGTGGAGGATTTAACTAGGCCCAAAGCTCCCAGTGGCAAAGGTGGGCGTAGAGCGGGTTATTCAAATCCCATCACAGGTGGCACAGGTGGGATGGGTCGGAGCTTTTGTCTGTAGGTGACTTATCAGTGCATTCGATAGGAACTTCTTTCCTACCTTTGATATTTTTCCGGTGAAATCTTGTTGCTCAGGTGTATTGTCATTTGCTTGCATAATATAGAATTTAAAAGGGGCCAGAGCCAGAAGGGGAGGAGGCCCACTAAGCTATCTAGATTCCTGCAGGTCTCTTTTCTTTTAATAAACTGATGTTGCTTGTCTTTTTATTTCTCTTGAGGGTTAGCCCCCACCCTGCTGCCCTTGCCCACAGCTGGCTCCCGGGAATTCTTTCTGAGAGTTTTTGTGGATTTCTCATGAAGCTAAGGGATGAGGATATGAAAGAGGCTAGGCTCTGATGTCCTGGGGCCAGGTAGATCTGGCCTTGAGATTTAGCAGGACCCTTCTTAGCTTCACTTTGTGGTTTTAGGTTTAATCCCTGCAGGAGTCCTGATAGGATTAAACCTATTGTGCACCGTGTCACACAATAGGTTTAGGGAAGAACTGGATACTTGGGAAGAGCTAGGTCCACCTTGGCCCCTTGGTTAGTATTTTTCCTATTCTTTGCCTTTCCTATATGTATGTTGGTGCTTATATTTTTCTGCCCAAATGACCACTACCTAGGAGACTACAGCCCTTTTACAGCCCCTAGTATCAGTTTTATTTTGTGTGGCATGAGTCTAGCAGGGACTCTGCACCTGGCATCTTGGAGACAGTGATGTCCTATGGACCTCTTGTCCACTATGTGGTGGTGGGAGGGGGAAAGTGACCAGGAGATTGATAAACTAGACTAGCAAGTCCCACAGTGCAGGCTTGCTCGTTCTTATGGGCGAGGGTGCCTTTTTGGCCCTTGCATGGAGCTACCTGGAGGGCAGGGGTTGGTGTTCGCTTGCAGCTTACATGAATGGGCAGACACACAAAGGAAGGAATAGCCAGCCAGCGCTTTCCTTGTCCTGGCAAGCTGGTGATACAAGTAACATTGCTGTCAGCACAGGCAGAGAATGAAATCCTTCCACCCCTTTCCTGTTTGCTCTTTCGTGGCTGAGCTTTAGGATCCTGAATACCAGGCCACGGGTGCTGCAAACACAGGGAGCTGCCTTCTAGCTAGGGCAGTCCAGCCCTGATGCCCTGCAGACAGGTTCCTTACCCACAGTGCCTCAGTACCAGCAGGGGCTGCAGGACAGCAGAGCCGGCGTGTGGCTCCCTCCTGGCCCCTGGGGAGCATCCTGGAAAACGCCGCCAGTCTCTGTGGAAGCATCCGGCCAGGCTGAGGGGTCCTGGTGCCTCCACGACACCGGCCAGCTGAGCAGCTGCCCAGGGAGCACTGCAGTGTGGGGCGGGTGCACGAGGAGCACCAGGCGAGACTGATGGGGCTGCTGCAGCCGCCACCATCAACGTGGGGGAGGCGACTCGGCAGTGCAATTAGGAAGCTGCTGCAGCTAATTCCATAAAGCGCCGAAACACCACATTCGTAGTGACATTAGGGAGAAATGTAAATTTTACTTTTATCCTTTTCACCTTCACGGGGTGGCGAGCTTCACCTGGCCTCCTCCCAGGCTCCATGTGTCTCAGCGTGCGTGTGTGCATGGGGTAGGCTGAACTAGATTTCACCTTCTCAGCGACGGGCTCTCTCGGTCTGTCTCTGTCTCTGTCTCTCTCTCTCTCTGTCTCTCTCTCTGTCTCTCTCTCTCTCTGCTGTCTGCATGGCTGGGAGTGGATGTCTGAGGGGTGCCTTGCCGGCTGGCTGGGGCTGTCTCTCCCCTGGCACCTCACATACCTGCAGTGGGCCCTGGGTGCTCTTGGGGTGACCTCATGGCTGTGCCGCCCTGCGTGTGCTGCTTCAGGCACCTTGATGCTGGGGGAGAGCCCCCGAAGCAAGTTTGGGTTATTTCTGTTGGTGTTTACATCCTGCAGGTGCAGTTGCCTGTTTGCTTCCCCTGATCTGGCCCCGGCACTAGGCACGCTCCTCTGAGAAGAGGGAAACTAGCTGGCTGAGAAGTGGGCATTGAACTGTATGGATTTAATGGGGGGCAGTTTTGCCGAAAGATGTTTTGCTCCATCTCCTGCTTCCCCCAAATATGGGGACCTGGTGGAGTAGTTTGTTTAGAAAATTTTGGAGGAATCCCACATGCATCTCTTCCCTGATACTCGACTCCTCTGTAGAGGCTGCGATGTCAGTGTAACAGAGCATCTGTTGGGCCTCACGGTGACCAGGACCAGGTGCTCACCTGCCGCTGAGCCTGACCTGCTCTGTGAGAAGGGAATGAGAGGACTTTGGAGTCAGGGCAGATGTGGGGAGCCATCGCCTCCAGCTAGAAGATTCAGTGACAGGCGCTGGGTGGATCTTAAAGGGAATCAGGAATACAGTAGGTTGGGACGCTGGCTTCTGAGTCCCAGCCCTGGGCCTTTGCATTGAGCCCATAGAAGGAAGGGGTGGGGGATGGGTGGATGGGCAGGTTCCCACAGTGGGCCTCTCAGATGACAGAGAGAGGCAGCCTCTGGCCCAGTGATCTGTCTGCTCAGTTTCCCACCGTATCTTCCACAACTCCTTGTCTGATTCTATTGGAAACCTCCTTTATTTGCCTTTGCAAAGAGATGTGTTTGCAGCCTCTCCTCAATTAAACCCTATCAAAGCCTGCATTTCACCTGGCAAGAATTTCCTCCCCCCGAAGTATGTATTTCTAACAGTCAACATATTTGGTCTAAATGGGTCACTGGGGAATGTTCCTGTCATTAACCTCGCCGTATAAGTCAGGCAGGTAGTCAACTGTTTATCCAGTACTCATGTCCCATCTGGAAAGTGGAGGCCTTCGGTGTGCTTACTTCTCCCAACAGAAGTTCAAGTGACCCAGCCCTTCCTCTGGGGTAGAATATCACAGTTTACAAAAATCTGTAGCTTTCTTAACAGACTCATAAGAATACATTTGACTTTGGCCAAATGGGGGAAATGCTTTTTTCCTTCTTTCTGTGCTTTACCAAGCGTGCGTCGAATACCCGCTGAGGCACACAGAGCTGAGCTAGGTGCCAAAGTCCCCTTGCTGCTTTGGCCCCCTTTCGTGTCCTCACCCTGAGTGCTTTAATGACATCGCTGACTTCCCATTCCCCAAATGTGGTCAGCTGTGTCACGCTTCTGTGGCTTTGTCTGTGCCAGTCACACAGTCCTGCTGACCCTCCTGTTCCTGTCTGGCTGCTGAACCCCAGTTCTGCATGGGTCACATTTTGTCATCCAGGGATCTTGCTCAAATGCATTAGTTGAAGGGCCTATCAAAGAGATTCTGCCACAATAAGAGGCCTGGCACCTCGGAATCTACACGCTAATAGACATCTCAGGTGACTGATTTGGTGGCCCAGGGACCATGACTTGAGAAATCTTCTTGTACAGTTCACCTCTGGGAAGGCTTCTGGCTTCCCCCAAAGGGGCTCCACCATGGCCCCCATTCTCTTGTGTTATCTTCCCATCATGCTTTGTGACCCATCTATGTATGTAGTCTGCTGTCCTGGTTCAGAGGCTGTGGCTGTTCTGTCCCAGAACCAAGCCTGAAGCCCGAGCTGGCCCCAGGTCTAGTCTTCCTCAGCGTGGGTAGTACAAGTGGAGGCTTTCTCTCCAGTAGAAACAAGGGCTTGGAGCAAGGCACACAGTCTGACTGTTGAAGCAGCTTATTTCAAAGTCACTGAGCACATTTGAAGCAGCCACTCTCCAATATGTGAGATGGAGAGGCATTTGTTGACCTGTCACCACTGGCATTTTTTCCTTACCAAATAAGTTACAGGGATCTGTGATTTCTTGTCTTTTCACAAAAAAAAAAAAAAAAAAAATTGTTTGGTGAGCATCAGGAGGAGAGGTGCCATCTGCTTCCTATAAAAATCCTCTCCTAATCTCCTTAGGACCGGAATTGCTCCCCTGGCACCTATCGGGCACAGAACTGCACTTTTTTCTAAGTCAGTGCCTTTCGAACTTTTTTGACTATTGTTCACAGTAAGAAATACATATTTCTTTACAACTTATTGCACACAGCCTCCCAGGTGAGACGCGTTTCAAGAAACATTACTTAGCCTTATTCTCTGCAATACAATCTGGTATTTTCCGCTGTCTTCTGTTTACTCTGTTTGACTCGATCCTGCTCTGCTTTATTCTGTGTTCTCCTGCTCTTATTTCATTTTGTTCTCTTTGTTCACTTTTGAAAGCTGGCTCTTACCAATAAATTGATTTCACAACCTAATAAATGTGTTAAAAGAAACAGTGCTCTAAGTGCTAGCCGGGTAAATTATAGGCTGGTTCAGTTTTATGCTAGGAAGTGAGGTAGTGATCTCTGGGACGGGGGCCGTGCTTCCTCCAGTCACGTTGGTGCTTGGGGACAGCAAACACTCTCAGCCAGTCGCCACACCGAGTTCTCTGTGTCAATTTCACTTCACCTTCCCAGGCCCCCTACAACAGCACACCATTTTCTGCTTAAAGAGGTTTAAGTTCAGGCAGGTGGTGTGGCCCACCCAAGGCCATGTAGCTAACACGTGGTAGTTACTGGGCTGGGGAGATAGCATGGTGGTGTAAGTGCCTGCCTGTCAAGCACAAGGTCCTGAGTTCTATTCCTGATCCCAATAAATAAAGTAATAGGTAGATAGACAGATAGTAGCACTGACTTTTGAGCCCAAAGCTGTCTGAAGAGTGAAGCTCGTGCAGCTGCTCCCTGAGTTACCATGGTTCAAGTCATAATTTTTTAAATTTTATATTGACGTGAAGGCATGACCCATCCAGTAGGAGAGGGACGCCCAGTCTTAAAGTTTGATTTTTCTTTCTCTTGGTCTAGCATGTATTGTACAATACTCTGTTTAAATGCTGGGCAGCAGCAGTGAGCTGCAGAGCTGAGTCCGCCAGGAAAGCACAAGGGGAAATAACGAGTTCTCCAGTACGCTGTTGCCGACCTACTATGTGCCATAGGCTAGGGGTATTAAATGCTTTCAACCTATAGTGAGTTTATTGGGTGCCGTCTCATCGTATGTGGAGGGGCATCTGCATCCTTAACTTTCTGGTATTTGCCTCTCTACTTTGTGACTCTTTTCTTGAACACGTGTCACTCGTGGGCACGGCAGTGTGGAGGCCCCAGTTCGAAGGAATGAGGGGAGGGTATGACAGAAAACAATGGGGACTCCAAGCTTGAGAGAGAGAACTGCAGAGGGAAGGTGGCGAGCCCAGGCTAAGTAGAGATCTGAAAACCTGATCTTTGGCTTAGCACTTCCAGAATTCGTGAAGCATTTTTACATCTATAATACATGGGCTGCCTTTTTGTTCTTTGCTGGATTGTTCATGACACCTGCTATTTGTTGTTATACCTGCTGGGAAGTTGTCTTCATATCTCTTTTCCGACCAGCAGTCATCTCTACGGGCAGGAGCTGCGCCTTGTCTTTCTCAGCAGGCCAAACCTGGCCCTTTACAACTAGCCCGTGACTTATAGTGCATCTTTATGTTGCACTGGGGAAACTGGGCCTGAGATCATGCACAAGGGATGGAAGGGCTCTGGGAAGACACCAGCCCTAGATGTGACTATTACATCCTTGTTTGTTGGGTTGGTGCTTTCTGAAGATTAACTTTGTTGTTGTCTACCTCTTCCTAAGACTTTATGTTCTTACTTCATCTATTTTTTAAAAAATTGGTTTCCTTTTCTTTTCTAGGGGGGCATGATGTGGCTGGTTCAGAGAGTCCCCAGGGTGGGAGGAGGTAGACCATGACCTGGGGGCATGAGCTTGGGGGATCTTGGGAAGCCCATGCTTCTCTCTGAGCCTGCAAAAGAGAGAGAGAGAGAGAGAGAGAGAGAGAGAGAGAGAGAGAGAGAGAGAGAGACAGAGAG
>NDGM011067357.1:1849-13669 GCA_002564305.1 Octomys mimax
CGTTTAATATAAAGAATTAGCAGCTATGCAAGAGAATTATACCCAAAGAGTTTTAGGGTGTCCTGAGGTTGAGGACACTGTCCCTGGTAAGAAACACTTGAAGGCCAGGACTCCTTGCTGCAGGAGGTTTGGCCAGTGCCCCTGGATGGTGACGTCCTCTGAGCCATCTGCACTTGCATCTATGCCTTGTACAGCTGGTGACACATTCCAGAGGACATGTGGCTGAGGCACTGAATGACACCCGCAGGAGCGGGGCCCTGGGAGCCCACTGTCTGTGTCAGAAGGGCTACGGCTGGGCCGCCCAGGGCCTGCATGCTGGGAGGTGCCCTCAAATGTCCCATGCCACACCCCTGACAGCCAGCTGTGCAACAGGAATGAGAAGGAACCAGTCAGAAACCCCTTCCTCTCGCAAGTGTCGCTCAGCACCGTCTGCTAACACACTGTGTACCCTTCAAAGGAACGCCGCACCAAGAGCCTAGCCCACCACAGCGGGGCAGATGCCAAAGGCAGACGTGGACACCCTGCACACCTTACGGATCCCACGTCTACTTTTGTTTAGTAAGAATAAGGCCTAACCACTGGGAGCCAGAAGGTGGCCTGGTAAGGTCCAGATACTCCTTTGTCCAGACAGAGACAGCCTGGACTCCTGATACAAAAATGTTACCAGGGCTATTCCAGGTGACCAGGTCACCCGCCTGCCTGTGGCATGCCCAATAGAGAAAAGCAGTCCTTTGTGCTGGTGGGAAGGCAGCTGGTGTAGTCAGAGCTCCCCTGAGGACAGGGGATGGAATGAGCGCTAGTGTCAGCTGGACACCTGCCAAGTGCCAGGCTCTTTCTGTCTCACAGATGAGGAAACAGGCTCTGGAAGGCACGCTCCCATCGACCAGCTCCACATGCTTTTCTACAGTCTGCCAACCCCAGAGCTGCCACGGGGTGCTCTCTTAGAAGATGCCAGGTAGCAGGCGGTAGGGCACAGCCGCAGTGTAGCGTGCCCAGTCCCGGCCATACTTGCTGGCACAGCGGTGCTCGTCGCGGAGGCAGCGATGGATCAACAGGATGGTCATGTAGATGAGGTAGAAGTAGGGCAGGAGGTGGCTCCCGCCACAGGCCAGGCAGTAGGCCAGGCTGCCCATCAGGTCGCCCGTGTAGTTGAGGTGGCGGGCCACGCCCCAGAAACCTGACACTAGCAGCTTACTATGATGCTTCTGGCCATCAGCCGACGTGTAGGAGCACTCAATGGCCTTGGGCTTCTGGCCCCAGATGAGGCAGCGCCCATCCGTCCTGCGGAATAGGTCCTTCTGATGGTTGGCCATGCGGAAGATGTAGTAGCCCAGCAGGCCAAGCGCCAGGACGCCCACAGCGTGAGGGGTGGAGAGCTGCACGGGGTGGTACACCAGGTACAGGCCCTGGGAGAGAGAAGCACACGGTGAAAAGCTGCCGCCAGGGAGGAGCGGAGAGGGGCACACCCCGGAGCTAGGGCATGCGCTACCTCAGGCTCCTCCTCTGTGAATAAAAGCATCTGCTGGGAAGGTTGCTGTGGGCCTCAAGTGCACAAATACACAAATGTGCCTACAGATCCATCTACGCCCTACCTACCTTTGCACACACACACACACACACACACTCCTCAACTTAAAACTGGACTAAGTCCTAATAACCCCAGTGTAAGCCAGAAATAGCATAAATCAAAAATCATCTAACAGCTGGACACAGCGTTGCACTCCTATAATTCCAATACTCTTAAAAGGCTGAGACAGGAGGACTGCAAGTTGAACCCAATCTGGGTAAACTTACTAACACCCCGTCTCAAAATAAAATTTAGGGGCTGGGGATATAACTCAATGAGAGGGCCCTGAATTCAATTGCTAGACACACACACACACACACACACACACACACACACACACACACACACAGAGCACTTAATACACCTACCCTTCTGGGCACCCTAGCTTAGCACAGCACCCTAGGGGCCATGGCTGCTGCTACCCCTCAGCCCAGCAGTGAGAGAGAAGATCACATTGCAACTTACTGCTATCCTAGGATAAGATGAAAACTCAACATTTCAAGTACCTTGGTACAAAATGCATATCACTCTCATATCATCAGAAGTCAAAAAACTATTAAGTTAAACCATAGTAAATTGAGGAATGTATAGCATATATTGCATAAATGTAAAATATTCAATCGTGTATATAAAATAAAATTTAAATATAACATGACGATATTAGTTTCAACTGTCTCCTCGGGTAGGCCTCTGTATCCAGGTATTTGGTCACACACTAGCGATTGTAAGGTATATTTATTTGGATGAGATTAATGTATAAAACAGAGCAGACAACTCTCCATAATGTGGGCAGGTCTTGTCCAATCAGTTGGTGGCCTTAAAAGAAAAAGACTAATCCCCAAAGCAGAGATTCTGCCAGGAGATAGCCCTCTGACTTGCACTGCAGCATCAACTCCTGCCCGGGCTTCTGGCCTGCCCTAAAGACTTGGAACCTGCCAGATACCACCAGCACATGAGCAAAACAATGAGCACAGCACACATACACCCACACTGTCCTGATAACTGGCCACACCCCCTGTGCCGCTCACACCCTGGGCAGCTGGTGGGCTGCCACACCAGTCTTCTTCCCTCCTGTATAACTTCTCAGGCTGCTCCCAAATCCTCAGGGCTGCTCCCAGGCACATGGAGGAACTTGGTGGCCATCCTCTCACAGCCCTCTCTGCCTCGGGGACACCCTGGCCTGTCCCAGGATGAGGAATGAAGAGCCCAGATGAGGGACTAGCCCGGCTGGGATAGGGGCTGCCTGCCCGGACTTTGCAGAGGTGATCAGGGTTGTGCTCTTGGCTACTTCCCCCGGCTGATGGTCCCACCTTGGGGCAAACGCAGGTCCCTCGACACTCGGAGCAGAATGCAGATGGCCCACTCTGACTGATGGAGGCTGGACTTACGATAGAGGAAAGGCCACTCACGGCCATTCTAAAAGCTGTCTACTCTCAGGCCCAGGCCCAGCACATCACAGAAAGCTGGCAACATTCAGAACAGGCTTTGTGTCAGGTGACTCTGCCCAGCTGTGTGTGTGGCAAAGGGGGCAAGGGCAAGCTATCTCTAGGTTTTTGCATTTTGAAATTTTCATCACATTAAGGGCATCTGGGACAAAGCCCCATCCTCAGCTGAGGAGCACCTGTGCTACACAGAGCCTTTCCTTCTTCCTAACACAGGGGGGCAATTTCAATGATCCCCAAGGACCAAAGTTTGTGCAAGGAGTAAAGCTTAGCATGAGGAACAGTGTCTGTTTGAGTTCAACTGGGGAGTCCTGAGAACTGGGGGGCATGGCCCCAGTCACCACATCCCAGAGGTACTTGTCCTGCTGCCCTGGGCCCCCTCACCTGCAATGTGTACAGATAGGGCAGCCACACACAGTCGCCCCAGCCCAGGTACCAGCCGAAGTGGTCATGACAGATGTCAATGGTCTTCAGGTACCAGGTTTCATTCCAGAAGAAGTCCAGCACATAGATGGCCTGTAAGACAGGAGCTGCCAGTTACCTCTGCTGTTCCCCAGCACTTGGTGGGGGACTTGGAGAATGACCCCACTTGCACGGGCAGGAGGTGGCACCTGGGTAGCTGCTCAGTGACTTTCCTGATGGGCACGCAGAGCTCTTCCTGCATTCTCTGCCATGCCTGGAACGTGGGGAGTCCCTGCTCTCAGAGCCTGCTTCCATCAGAGGACAAGGAGGGCTGCATAGTCAGAAGGATTCTGAGCAGTGTCCCTGGGAGCCAAAGCTCAGGGCCATGGAACTCAGGAGCAGACAAATCACTCAGGGCACAAGAACTTGGGAACACTGTACAAGGAAGTGACTCCCAACACCATAGTCCAGCAGGAAACCCACTGGCTGAGTGTCCTGGAGTCTGCTCCGTTGGCTGCCCCTGTGCACAACAACACACACTATGTGGCTGCCTGACCAGGTGACTGTTGTGCCTCCACAGGGCCAAGGAGACCAATGTCTGCTCACACAAGGGGACAAAGGCAGAAGTGAGTCCCTCCCGTCACTCCTCACCCTCAGAGAGGGACTGTATGGGGCAGATATTGCAGAGGCCACATACTGTGACTGGCTAGGACCACGTGAGCTTCCAGAGGCCAGACCCAGGCTTCCAGGACCCACAAGATGCTCAGATGTTAATGTCCCCTGGGACAAAAAAAGTGAGATCCTACATGTGGCACTCTTTCAGAGAGGGAGCATGCAGCCAGCAAGGACCCAGGATGGGTCTACAACGTCCACACACAGGCTCTGCTGTTCAGGCCTCAGACATGCCGGGCACTTGGTCCAGCAAAGCTGGCCCTGGCCTCCTGTGGTAGTCAGCCCCCTGCCCTGGCCCTCCCTTCTGCCTGGTGCGCAAGGAGCTACACAGGTGGAAGACTACAGACTACATGGCGGCTGCTCCAGAAGAAAGGCCTTTTCTCGTCACCCACTGGTTCACAAGCTCAGTGAGGCCCAGGCCTGACTGTCCCACCTGGCCTACATCCTCAGGTCCTAGAGTGGCACCTGCCACAGGCCACCTACACACCAGAGTTCCTGGAAGGAACTGGATTCAGGCCCCTGGGGTCCATCCCCAGTTCAGCACCCAGGTCACCCAGCCCGGCCACGTCCTTAGACTCCTAACTGGCCTCCTTCACCCCTGGGGCCCACCCAGCTGTGCCCACTGAGTAGCCAGTGACTATCCCTGGGCCATACCATTATTGTCCTGCTTAGGACACCCTCCTTAGGTCTCATACTTTGACAAAAAAAATGAGCCTCCCCTAAGGACCCAGATGACCCACCCCGAGCTCCCAGGCTGCTCTCCGCTCGACACAGTACAGGGGCTGTGTCTCCCAGTATAAGGGCCCTGCGTGGACTGGTCATGCTAGCTGGAGCCCCCCTCCTACTTCTTGCCTGGGAACTCCTGTGTCCATTCCCCCTGAGTAGAGCCCCCAAGGAGACCTCCCCAGAGCAGTCCTGCTGGGACTTCATGCTGGGCACGCAGTGATGGCATCTTCCACCACACCCCCACTGTGAGGCCTAGGCAGGGGAAGACTCTGCATAGCAGGGGATTAGAGAAGGTGAATTTTTCTGGCTTTGGGGGCTTCTCTGGTAGGCAATGGAGATGCTCTGCTCTGGCTGCAAATAGACTTTACCTGTAGGACATTGACCAGGACCATGGAGTTGGTCACCTGGCCATACAGCTCCTGCTGCTTCGCTGCATAGGACAGGTTGATAAGGGTCCACGCCACAATCCCAGGGCGTCCATTGAAGAACAGCTTGAAGTCAAACCACTTCCCAATTCGAGGGTTAAACTCAATACCCATCATGTAGTTGTAAAAGAAGTTGCCTGTGAATTTGCTTAAAAATACACAATCTGTTTAGTCAAGGAATATATCTCACTGAAAGTAGCCCACCTCTCTACTGTGGGAGCAGGGGCCCAACACAGGCCTAGTGGGCCGACAGGTCAAGGAGGTCACCTCAGGAAGACTTGCTGGAGGCTGCAAAGACCACACAGCGCGGGATGCTTCTGTCCACCCCTCCCCCCACTCCCCAAAGCTTCTATAGTCTCCCTGTGCTCACTGTAGTTCAGTAGAGCCGTCCTCAGGCAGGAGTGTGTAAATTAATTGCCTACTGTCCCAGAGAAAGCTTAGGGACTGCACCTGGCTGGCACCAAGCCTCTGTTCACCCTTCTCCAGGTGCCCTCAATGCAGGCACAGATGAACAGCAACACTGGTCCAACCGGACTAAGGTTGCCTTCTGCAGCCCATGCAGGCAAGGAGACACAGGGCACTTGGCCCTGGAGCTAATGAGGCCACCCATTATGCCACAGTAGGGAATAAAAAAGGCACAGTACTCAGAGCTGGGTGCCTGGGCCCCAGTGCCCACACCTCTCTCTTCCTGGGCCCATTATCACCTTGGTTACCTGGCCCCACATGCCACCCAGGAAAGAACAGGGAATCAGCCAAGACGATCCACATGGAATCCCGTTAGGTACAACTTGCTATACAAACTTTTTGTATTTACTAAAACATCAATTTTATGTTTAACTACTTCAGTTAATCTAGATGGAAAGAGGCAAAGCATATAAATATATGAAGTGTGCAACAGTTGATGAATACAAAGCAGTAAGAATGACCTGTGGGAGCCACAGAAGGTCAGCCTTCTTGCTTGATGACACATAATCTACGTGACATTATCATCCATAGCCCTTTCCCAAGGGCCTAGGCATAACAGTTAAAGGAAGCACTCATTTTTATTTGGGCCTCCAGATGAACTGTGAACCCCACTCTCTCCGACTATCTACAACCTGTTGATGGATGGGTAGACACATGGATGGAGGGAGGAAAAGAAGGAGGGAGAAAAGGTTGAGATGGGACAGGATGGCAGGGTGACCACTGCATAGCCCAAGGCTTCCCTGAGAATGAGTGCCAACGCCAGGGCTCTCCCGGGAAGCAGTTACCTTAAAGCTACTGAGATAACAAACCCCTTTCCTCTGGCGACACCAGACAGGCCACGGGCTATACCCGACCCCAGCCAAACCTGTCTTTCTGACTTCTTTATTTCCATGGTAGACAAGCAGAGATCGGTAATGACTTGGCCACCACAGACAGACTTGCTAGGTTCAGCTACCTCCTGGGAGAAACCACCAGCCACCTAGGAAGGGCATTCGCCTGAGATTCAGGCAAGTTTGAGCCAGCCCTTCCTTCAAGGGCTTCCCACCTTCGCATCCCAGGGCAGCAGACACAGGTCAGAGCAGATAGCCACTTTCCTCTCTGGGTCTGATCAGCTACAAGGACGACATACCAGTCGTTGGCGTTGGTGGGGAAGAGGTAGCCCTTGATCATGGCAAACGTGGACACAGCATAGCCAAGGATGTTGGCACACCACAGCAGCGGGATCCAGTTGTCAAAGATGATGGTGGGTGAGAACCAGAACAGGAAGTGGGAGTTAGCAAACCAGAGGAGATGTGTGATGAGCCAGGCTTGGAGGCCATTGACCTGATACTTGTTGACAAATCCTGCAGAGGGAAGGTTTAAAAATCAAAGCACTTTCCTGACCTGGGTCAGTCACCTGGCCTGGCTGTATGTGCTGGACCAGGCCCCACATATTCCGTGGCCCTAGCCCCGCAGACCCCTAGCCCCGCAGACCCCTGGCCCAGGGCATGTGGGCACCATCCCAGAAGCTGGCCAGCTGCTATAGCCCTCCCAGACTCGCAAGCCAGTGGCAGCCCCTACAGTGGCCGGAAGGGCTGACTGCTCTTGCGGAGTTTTGGGAGCCTCCGGTTCTCACTGTCCTAATGGGGATGCCCCTTGTTAGTGAAGTTGGGGGGAGTGGCAAAAGCAGAGTTTCCCTTGTTGTTGTTTTTCGTGAGCAGAGTTGGGGGTACGATTCCTACCTGCACCCCTACGTGTACATGAAGCCAGGCTCCTCACAGGTTCTCAGTGATGAAGGAGGAAGGGGTTAGGGTGGTGGTTGGGGTAGGGTTACGGTTACCATTAGGTCAGGTTTGGGTTAGGGTTAAGGTTGGGATTAGGATGAGGTTAGTGTTGCAATTGGGTTAGAGTTGGGATTGGGTGAGGGGACTGCTGTGGGGAGGAAGCTGGAGGCTAGGCATCTCCCTTCAGAAAGTGGTTTCCAGCCTGGGACAGCCTAGCTGCCACAGCTCACCTCAGGACCTGGTGCTATTGAAGATTTCTATGCTAAACTTACTTAAGTTGCTCTTGTGAGCAGTCTATGGAATTCACACAGTATAAAGAGCTTAGGGCCCAGACTTAAGCCCCAGGCCAGCAGTGGCCAGATGCCCACCAGCCTGAGAAAGAGGCCCAGGGTAGGGTCAGACCTGGCGCAGGTTACCTGCAGGTGTCACCGCCCCCTCTTGAACTCCTCCCACGTAGCCTGGCACAAATTTGTGGCAGAAGTCGGGCAGCAACATGTACAGAAGCACCTGAAACAAGATTTGGGGCCAGTGATTGGCGGCCTGCAGCGCACAGCTGCTAGTGTTGACCTGGCTTGGTTTTTATCTGCAGCAGAGCAGGAGCAAGAGACAAGAGCACGAGAGGAGCCCACGGCTGCTGTGAGCTCGGGCTGCAGGGCCAGCAAAGCGAGGCAGGAGCAGGAATCCCCTGACCGCTCTTCGAGCAGTCTTCTCCCAGCCAGGGCCGCACTGCCTCCCAGGAGAAGGCACTGTTTCTTCCCTGGCCCCTTCTAGGGGACTTAAAGTTTGAAAACCTTGAAGATATACAGTTTGCACATTATGAAAACCGTCCTTCCGAGGTGTACAGTTCAGCAGTATTTGCTGTACTCATGAGATTAAGCAACTAGTGCCACCACCTATTACCAGAACTTTCTCATAAGGGGAACCTCATTACCAGTGGCAGCTGTCCCCATTCCTTCCTCCTCCAAGATCCTGACAACTACTGATATTTCACAATAATGCAGTCACACAAGACGGAGCTTCCTTTTCACAGCCTAGTATCAACCCGTGGATGGGAGAACACCCACTGTTTAACCAGTCCTCTACTGATGGACAACTGGGTTATTCCCACTATAGCTTTTGACAATCGTGCTAAGGGATGCCAAGAGAAGGAATCTGTACCCCAAGAGACTGGCCCTAAGAGAAACAATGGACCCTAGTGCAAGCCTTCCTTCTGGAGGCCTGATGCTAGGTTCAGACACAGAGCAATTCAGCTATGTCTGACCCAGTCCACTGGGAAAGCTGTCCCTTCCTGCTGACCTCCTAGACCAGGGCTGCACAGCAGCATGCCGGGAAATACTAATCTTGGCTTTGCTGGACAGTAGCCCTGTGAGGGCTGGGACCGCCTTCCTACTTGTGTAGGATCTGGTCCCAGCTGTGTGGGGGGCTTCTTTGGACCACCTGTGCCCCCGACATACACAGTCTTATTCCTAGTCTGCAGCACATCTCAGCAGAGCTGGGTACACACCCAAGTTCAGTGAGACAACCTGACACTGAGATGCTGACAGGCACCTCGAGTCCTCTTGCTGATGCGGCCCCAAGCATACCTGCTTCCAGGTGTCACCCTGCTGGATCCTGAGACTGGGAACACCCATCCAAGTCAAGACAAAGGCAAGACGATACTCTAGGTGGCCACCACTGGGCCTGGCCACAAGGGCAGGGGACTGACCTGGAAGGTGACCCACAAGGTGTAGATCTGGGCAGCTTTCATTGTCACAGGTGGGGTCTTGGCCCAGATGTCTGCGAGACTGGCATGCCCAGTGATTACGTTCAGCACAGGGGCAGTCAGAGAGCAGCTGTACTGGTCACATGCCATGATGAAGTAGTACACAATAAGGGGTGCGAAGAGCAGCAGGAAGATGACGCTGGCCAGGGAGAACCAGTCCACTTCCCTGCAAGGAGGATGACAAGGGGTCACAGCAGGGCCCAGTTGTCAGCTCACAGGCGACTCTGAGATGCCCTCCTGTTTGGGACTACTGTTCACACCTCCCAGCACCTTGTCAGATTGGGGTGCTGGCTGTTTGTAGAAAGCTCCCCAACGCAGGAAGGGCCACCAACATGTCACTCTGCCACCTGCCAGATCAATCTATGGGCAAGTGGGTAAAGCCCAGGACACAAATACAGGGACCTTCTTGGCCTTTAAGGCCAATGGCTTCCTCAGTCCAGCCCAGTGAGGACAAGCAGTCCCCACCTGAAGCTCACACTGCTCAGTGAGCCAAGGACAGCAGTGAGGACACTTTCAGTTCCATATTCTCTTCCTTCCATCACTGATGATAGAGCTGGGGCACCCCTAAACCCCAAATGCTCCAAAATCTCAAACTTATTCCACACTAACTTGATGTCACAAATGGAAATTTTCACACTTGACCTCATATGACAAGTCACATTCGGACCTTAGAAACACCAAGAATACGATATCACGTTACCTTAAGACTATGTGTATAAGGTGTTCATAAAATATAAATTGATTTTGCATTTACATTTAGGGCCGTCTCTGGGATCTCATTTGCATATGCAAATTGCCCAGGATCTGCAAAAACTCAGAAATCTGAACCACTCCTGATCTCAAGCATTTCAGAAAAGGGATACTTAACCTAAAATGGTTTCCAGTTTCTTTTTTTAAATTCCTTCTTAAGCTTTTTACTTTATAGAGCAGACAGTTGCTTATCTTTCATAAATGATAACAAAAAGGTATTTTTAAAAAATAGGTCCATAACATCCCCAGGGCTCAAAGCCTCTGAGGTTCCTCTTTACCTTCTAGCTGGAAGAAAGGTGCAGACCCTTACCAGGCGCGGCCCCACTGTCCTTGAGATTCAACCTTGCCATTGGTGAAGCTCGCTGGGCTCCCAGTTTTGGGTACTTTGGGCTGGGATTTTGAAGCCATTGGGCCCTGAGAGAAAGAGAAACTTTGCTCAGATCTCCCCAGAAACAACTCCCTGTTCCTGCTGCGTCTTGCAGGACTTTGGCCTCGCGATGTTGGCCTTCTCTGCATGCCTTCTCAGGACCTTGCCCCAACAGCAGATTTCCAGAGGGAAAGAGAGCTTCCTGCCCGAGACTCTCCCAAGCCTGTGATCCAGTCCTACCTGGCCTTCCCAAGTCTGCTTTCTTCCCTCTACCCCAGGTACCTGAGGTCTTTCTTCATCCTTGAATTTCGATCATCTCGCCCTGGGGCCTGCTACTTCCTCTGCTTATACATGTCTGCAAGTGGCCTTGTTTAGGACTCACATGAAGTAGACCTCTGCAGTAGACCTCCCCTCACTAGCCAAACAAAAGTGTCTCTTCTTCATGTGTCCACTCAAGGTATATGACGTGTACAATTTCTGAGCAACTCTCCTTACCATGTAGAATTGTTTCACCTGTGTTCAGGGGACCATCTGTCTCCCTCCACGAGAGTGCAAGCTTCCTGTGGGCAGGCATCTTATGTTTTATTTACCACTCCACTCCTATGACCTAGAAGAGTTTCTCAAAGGGTGCTCAGTAATCCCCCTACCAAAGGGAGGGGGCACGAATCAACTTCTCAGGTACCACAGCTGCTCTAGATGGTTATAATTTGGGGGATGCAGTGACATGCCCACTCCCAAAACTCAGCTTGTAAAGCTCTAAAATATAGGATTTTATAAAGAACTTGAGCCAGGGAAAATGGTGGACATCTATAATCCCAGCAAGCTAGGAGGCTGCAGCTGGAAGATTGCAAATTTAAGCCCAGCCCAGATAATTTAGTAACTTTATGAGAACTTATCTCAAAGTTTTAAAGGGCCAGGGAGATAGCTCAGTAGAATAAGTGCTTGCCTGGCAAGCGCAAAGGCCTGAGTTCAATCGCTGGTTTCATCAAAAAATAAAAATAAAAATAAAAATAAATAAAAAGATAAAATGTTAAAAACAGGATTGAGATGGCCCTGGGTTGTCTCCAGTACCACTCACACAGAAAAAAAGATAATCTTGAAACGATTTCAGAGAAAGCCAGGATTAAGCAATACAGTAACCTTGAACTTCTCCACAGCAAGCTAAACCTCAGTTGACAACAACAGAACACTTTGAAATTCTAAGGGAAACTCTCAACCTAAGCTTCTATGCCCACACTAACTGTTTTTCCTTCCAGTTGTATTGTTTTAGCAGTACACGTGTGTAGTACACGGTCACCTTCCTAATGGGGCGCAGGGGCATGTCCATAACACATCTTGGTGGGCAGAGGCCAGGCCTGTCTGTGTGGCTCCCACAGAGCACAAACCTTGGCACGGATGAAAGAAAAGGGCTCGTGGGGGGCTGGGGATTTGGCTCAGCAGTAGAATGCTTGCCTAGCAAGCTGGAAGCCCTGGGTTCGG
>NDGM011067368.1:0-13518 GCA_002564305.1 Octomys mimax
TGTTTCATTGTGCTACGTAAGTCCTGTCCCACAGCCAGAAAAGGTACCTTGTGAACTGTTAACAGAGCAAAGAACCAAATATTACATACAACAGCTAATTTTCCCAGCTCCTTTTGTAAATCATACATTCTTCCCCCTCCTGAGCATGTCTGAGATGCTACTTTAAATGGTACACATGTATCTGTACACAATGGTTATTTCATTCATTCATTCATTCATTCATTCTGCTCTTTCTGAGACAGGGTCTCCCCAGGCAGTTCACCTTCAACTCACTTTATAGACCAAGCTGGCCTTGAACTCAGAGCAATCTACATAAGCCTCCCTCCACATGTGGGGATTATAGGCTTATAAGCAGGTGCCACCAAGCCAGCCCACGATGGTTATTTTCAAGACTAACACTTCCACTGATTAGTTCTTTCAGCATTTTCTATTTTCTTTGTTTCCCACCATGTTCTAGCCGCCTTCATTCCAACTCAGACATCACTCACCCAGGGAGGTCTCCGTCAGCACCAACCTGAGGCAGTGCCCCACTCCATCACTTCACGGCCATTAGCAAAACCCCAAATGCCTTGCTTGCCATAGTGACTCCTCTTCCCCCCTCCTCACCCCCTATCTACCACTAAAACAAAAGCTTCTGGAGAGCAGGGACTGGCACACGCTTCTGTTCACATCTGCATGCCCAGCACTGCTTTCAGGAATCAATGAGTGAGGTTTAAGATATAATATTACATAAAGTTACAATGAGGCTCACAGACATGAAGATAAATTAATTAGAAAGGGGGAGGTCAATTAGAACAAAGCTTCAATAACTCTGGTTTCAGATGATACAATCCAGAATATGGTAATGGCAAAAATATGGAAGAGGAAGACAAGAAAAGAGACCAGTCCTGGAGAAGTGGGCACTGGAAAAATGATGGGAGCTACCAGGAAGTTACAGGGCGCATGCCTGTAGGGGGGCAGTGTTAGTGTGCAGACAGTGGGGGAAGTTGAAAAGGGATGTCACTCTACAGTAAGAAATGTCACTCTGACGTGGGCTATTTGATGATAGTCGGATACATCCAAAAGGAATTAATTACACGAGAAAAGTAAGCTTAGGCAAAGAGGCCTACAGAAAAGTTAAGTTTTAGGGGGGAAAAGGCATGAAAAATGAAATAGAGAGTCAAAGGTCAAGAAGAAAGATTAAAAACAACAGATTTTATTTTAAATCAGAAGATTTTTAAAGGCAGGAGAGTTTAACATGATATAAAACATTTACTGTTGGATAAAAATGCTTGCCACATGACCATTCAAAAATAAATGAACAAACAAAAACACAGAAATTTCTGAGGTACACAAATTTGCCTACATTTTAATATACAATTATTGGAATATAACTGTGAAAATTAACTTTTTTTCCCTGAGGAACCAAAATAGTTTTCCTGCTAGTAGTAGAGTGGGTTCTTGCATAGTCATGCCTTTCATGTTTTGTTCCAGAAATGCAGTGACTTATACTAGGGTAATTCATCATGTAAAGGAAAAAAAATTAAATTTACAGTCAAGAATTTCCAGTAAGACCACATCTAACTGTTAGTTTATTAATGAAGTTTTATATTTTAGGTGACAGTTAACTACAAGGAAGCCTGCCTTACATGGTTATGGCTACACAGGGAGGTGAACAAAACTATAGAATTTTCAGAAGTTAACTATAATATTTCAGTATACTTCTAAAGTTCACACGCATGAACTGAGCACCTTTTCTTCGTGGTAGGGTCTACCTTCTATTTTCCTGGAAAGGATGACTTTACATCATTTGATGATTTCACTTTTCTTGTTGTTTGTTTGCTTTTTTTGCAGTCTAAATTAAAAATGTTAAATACAATTTTAAAAAATAGAAGATATATAAGAACTCATGAATTTGATAAAAGGAAAATAAAAATGATATTAAAAAAAGAAAGCTGTTGACCTACATATCAAGACCTACAGCAATGATCTTCATTATTTGGTGATAGATACAAAGAACAGGACTGAAAAGCTTATAGAAACACTGTATCAGGAACTACTTTAAACATTTATAAGCAAGTGAGAGTGGTCATGCATGCTTATAATCCAGCACTTGGGAGGCTGAGGCAGGAAGAATGCCACAAGTTTAAGGTCAGCCTAGGCTACATAGTGAGTTCAAAAACTAGCTGGAGCTACACAACCAGACACTGTCTCCAAAATAACAAATCATTTACAAGCAATAATAGAAAAGCAATGTGAGCCCACAAAAAAGAATCACACTTAAAACTGCTATCATTAGTGATAAGAGAGTAAGACAGACTCTAACTATATTCCAAGATTCTAGTAATTAAAATAATAAGAAATGAGAAGATATATATATATATATATATATATATATATATAAATTCACTTAGAACAAACGCAGGCACTTCAAAAATATTTTCATTCACTTATTCTGCAACAAGCACCAACCAAGCCATTTCTATGAAAGTTAAAGGAAAAAATTAAATAAATAACCAAAACACCTATGCCTGCCCCTGGAAATCTAATGCCTAGTTTCTACCATGAGATTTTTTGATTCCAGCAAACACTTTATGTGTATACCTCATGGGCATGACTAATAAACATGAGATATACAGGCAAAAGTGAAAAGGCGTGGGGAAAACAAGGGAAACACAGGAGTAGACACACCCATCAAATCCAGAAAAGAGAAGGCTAGGCACTACCTTCCAAACTTAACAATACTTGCACTTCACCTTTTTTTTTTTTTTTGTTTTTTTTTTTACAGTGGTGAGTTGATCTGTAACTACTGGTAAAGACATTAGCATACTTCTGTGTATCTGTTTGAATGCTGGGGAAGCTGAAAGCACTAACTGATGAAAATTAAGCTGAGCAAATCCATCACTGCTCATACTGCCCAAAATACAGAGTTGATGCCTAAGAATTTATTGCAAAGCACGAGAAGCTGCGAGTCATTTTCTGTGAGTGGCACTTCCTCCCCCACATGGACTCATCAGACATTTGGAATTTGGTCACACACAGAAGGATGCACTCAAAGAGCTTCTCTCCCTAATGAGGAAATTGTTACAGACAACTTAGTAGCAAACAATGCATCATTTAGCAAGCTTCAAAGAGCCACAAATTAATTTCACATGAGAAAACGAGCTGAATTTGTAATCACACATTTGGGGAAATATGAAATAATACAAGATGATGTACAGGGTTTCGGTCTTAAATAAAAAATTAGTTAAATAGAAAAAAAAAGGGTGACCAAAGAATCAATTCACACCCTAAAGACATTTACTAATCAGATTCATTAAATCACATTCCTCTCTTGGTGAGTAGCTGGTCTGAGAGTAAAAGTAAGATTTATTTTCAGCTCCTTGTACTTTTGAATACTGTTGATGCCTGTCTTTAAATAGGATAAGAAGAATATGGCAAATGCATCACCTCTTACTTCTTGTTCATTTCATTCCAAAGCACTTTCAGCTTGCTGACCAAGCACCTGGATTACCCCGCCCCCTGTGCCCAGTTGGCCATAAGAACCTGCTAGGAGCCACTGTGGGCCGCTGCACCTGACCCAACTTTCACTTGTAAACCTTCATAAATCCAAGATTTCTCTTTCTTAGCATTTATAACCAAAGTTGCCTATCCAAGTGTACGCTTGCTATCTTTTTCCTTCAAGGATCTGGAAGCACCAAGAGGGAATCACAGCTGTTTCATTCACCATTAAAGACTCTGCCGTCCCTATGAAACCGTAAAGAAATGCTATCCGTATGTAAACAAAAACAAAGGATGTGATGCGGATGTAGCAGAAATAACTGGCTTCTATAAATTTAGCCTCATTTATAACAAAGTGCAAACCAAAACTACAAGAAGATGGCATATTCACCTATCAGATTAGAAACACCAAGAAGTTGTACTACACAGATGCCGATGATGGGTGGAACTTGGTACTCTGACAGCACACTGGTGAAAACTATCAAACTCTTAAGTTGCATATATTTTTTATCCCTGCTCACTCAAAAATAATCAGAAAATATTTTAAAATATAAAATAAAACACTGCTTTATACTGACAATTAAAAAAGTGTACAAACTGGTCTGGAGAGATAGCTCGGCAGCATAAGCAACTGCCTGGCAAGTGCAAGGTACTGAGTTCGATCCCCAGTATCACATGTTGTTCTGGCCCCAGAACTCTGGGCATGCCATGCTGGCCCCAGAACCAGGCATGATGGCGCACACCTGTAATCCCAGCACTAGGAAGGCTGAGACAGGAGGATCACTCTGAGTCTGAACTGTGTAGCAAGACCCAGTATCAAAAATGTTTTTAAAACATTTTTTAAAAAGTACAAAGGTACTGTATACATTAGTGACACCAGAAAATAAACAGTACAGATCATCAACTGGGAGCAGTTAAAAAGAACCCCATTCATAAAATAGACCTCTTCAAAAGTTCAAAATACAAGTTTTAAAAGCATGGCAAAACATTCATCAGTGTTATTATAAAAAACAAACCAATACAAGAGAAAACAAGTTGATAACAACGTGGTGAAGGAAACCCATGTCCGGCTTGTGTGGAAATCACTACTGGGGTCCTCCAATAATTGCACCTAAAATTACCCTATGGTCTAGCAACGCCACTTCTGTATACATACATAAGATAGAAAGGACTCCAGCAGATTATGAACACCCAACATTATTCACAGTAAATAAAAGGAAAAAACCCAAATATTCATAGAAAAACAAATGGTTTGGACAAAACGTGACATATATATAGTGAAATGTTGGAAGAAAATTTTGATGCATGCTGGGGCAACACAAAAAGTTGAATACTGCATAATTGATATGAAATACCAACAGTAGTTGAACTTATAAAGACAGAAAGTAGAATGGACATAAGCAAGATCTGAGAAGAAGGATGGAGAAATATGGAGATTACCTTTCAATGGGTACAAAATCTCAGTTCAGAATAATGCAAAAGTTCCAGAATGATAGTGGTAATGGGTGCGTGACCATGTGAATGCTTTAACGTCTTTGAACTATACACTTAAATACTTAATATTATTAAAATCATAAATCTGTTACGCAAAATTGCCATAATGAAATAAAAGATTCACTTTTTAAAAAGAGCACCAAACTTGGCATGCACTGTTTGTGTAACACGTGTATATATATGTACATGTGTGTCTGTACACATTTGCATATGCATGCATCTTCTATATACCTAGGAAATAAATCAATCTGGTCAGCTACTTCCTGTGGAATGGGGTAAAGCAACAAGAACACAGGAGAGGTTGAACTAGTCCGATGTTAGGTTATATTTAAAAGTAAATTTTTAAAATCTTCATAAATGTGGGGCCGGGGAGATAGCTCAGTGGAAATAGTGCTGGAGTAGCAAGTATAAGGTCTTGAGTTCAATCCCTGGTACCACCAAAAAAAAAAAAAAACTTCATAAATGTAAATGTTATATCCTGATTTCTTCTAAGTACTAAAAACCAACAAACTATAACCTAAAAATATTCATGCTATTTTATGAATATTTATCAAATTTGATGGTCTAATTAGTAATTTCTGCAAAATTTTAATAAGCAGGAAAGTATTTAATTTAAATATCTAATAGTATACTAAATATTACTTCACACAATTCTCATTCAAAATACACTGAAAAACACAAGCAAAGAATAAATTAAAAAGCTCATTCTTGTGCTAACCATAAACAGAAGTTTCTGGAAGGCAAAGCTTACCATGAACATCTTTGCCAATAGAAGACATATATCACAGTATATACAGTAGTATGTTTTTTCTAAAATATTTTAAATTGATATATTACAATATAAAATATCTACTTTCAGGTCCAGCCAAATAGCTCAGCGGATTAAAGCGCCTGCAAACAGGCACAGGGAACGCGGGTTGAATCCCAGGGCCTGCTGTGCTGGCCCCACCCCCAGGGCGTGCTGAGACACTGACTAAGACTGGGCGTCGGGGTGCATGCCTGTAATCCCAGGGATTGGGAGGCTGAAAACAGGAGAATCACTGAGTCCAATCTGTGTAGTGAGACCCTGTAGACCCCGTACTAAATACATTAAAAAAGAAAAAAAAATTTTAAAAGGGACCAGAATATAGAAGTGCTTCCAGTTTTCCTAGAAATTTGGATGGGATAAAAGGACAGACACCATAAAGAGTTCGCTATCCTGGTTTCCTCAAAACAAACCCCTTCTAGAGTGTACCTTTGCTGTTCTTTGCAGTCTAAGCTCACTCTGTACAGCTAGTTTTTCTCTCTCCACTTTTGCTTTTGCAAATGAACTTTGCTACTGTTTTTTGATCATTTAGCTCAATTCTTTAAACCAAATGAAAAGAACCTAGAAATCAACTCCAGAAGGGGATAGGAGCACCAGAGAACCCTATGACTTTTATTTGCTGAGCCATTTTTAGGGGACTACTTGGTAATACCCCCCACAAAAATAATTTGGGCATTCCGATTTATAACACAATAAATCAGTTTATTCTATTTTTAATCATTGCAAAACGGACTCATGCAATATTTCCTCTTCTGTTTCTGACTATTTTAGCTTAATATGTTTGTAACATCCACCTATATTACAGTATACATCAATGATTTTTTATTTACTAAGTGGCGATTCACTGCAAGAATATGCCACAGGTTTCAATCTATCATCTGGTTGATAGGCATTTGAACTGTTGGCAGTTTGGTGTTACTATGAATGAAATTTGCTATGAAAATATCTTTAGACAAGTAGAGATCAATACTAAAAATAAGGGCCAGAGAGATAGCTGTTGTCGGACTAAATACCTGCTTACACAAGCGCTGGAATCAGGGTTCGATCCCAACCACCACATGCCACGCTAGCCCCGCCCCCAGGTGCACTGAACTGGCCAGCAAAACTGGATGTGGTGCTGCATGCCTGCAATCCCAGTGCTGGGGAGGCTGAGACAGGAGGATCACTATAAATCTGAGCTGCGTAGGGAGACCCTGTACCAAACATATATCTATATTATATCTATAGCTATATATTAAAGATAAAAATGTTATACCAAACGCTCCTTAATTTTGCCTGACAGCTACTGTGTTTTTGGACCCACTACTCAGAAATACTCTATTTTTAATTTTTGCCCCCTGCTTATTTAATGGAGTTATACTAGGAAGGTTAATGAACACATGACTTAGTAATGTTTTTAGCCTCTTTACCAAACTATCAAAGAGTGATAGTTCATGAAACAACAAAACCCACCCGTCCTATGTCTCCTCCAGATTACTCCACATGAGATTTTTGATCCCTCTTGGGTAAACCTCCAGGAGTGGACCTCCTATGTCACAAAATATGTACTCAAGTTTGGAAAATTCTTTGGATACCTCTAGAAAAACGTCCCAGTTTACATGCCCATCAGAAGCATTGAGAGATCCAGTTTCTGCACATTCTTGCCAATCTTTACTGTCATTTTGTTTATTTTAGTTGTTCTGGAAGTGTCTTCTCATGAGAAACCTAAATTATTAATAAAGGGCAAAATAAAGGTAGACAACAGGAAGTAGGGAGACAGACCTTTCTCAAATGAGAAGAGGCTCAAGAGATGGAGGGAGGATGAAGGAGGAGATGGGAAGGGGATTTAAAAAAAAAAATGTCTGGTGTCCATGGAAAGCCTTTGGATAGAAACTCTGAAGAGCAACTCTCACTGCTAGTCAACAACTCGACCCCTTTCAGCCTGCAGAAGCCAGAATGGTTATCACCCATTATTACCTCATGGAAGATCCGGTTACTTCTTCAGAGGGGGGAATGTTGTAGGCAGCTGAGTTAGACAGAAATACTCTAAGCAGTCAGACAGGGCCAGGCCCTCAAAGAACCCAATATGGAAGGCAAGACACCCTACCATTGTAGGAGAGATGGGCCTCGCTACTGTGGGCTAGACCTCAAGACAAAAAAATTTTAATGCAGCCACATGCTTCCCTAGGGATAGACATTAGGGATTGATATTCTAAATAGGTATCAACCGTTTTGAAAAAGCCAGGAATAGTTACTAACGCCACTCCCTACAAGAAGAGTGTCTGTCCCACATTCATGCCTGCTTGCTATGTGACTCACTCCTCCATTTGATTCTGATCTGATCGATGTTACCTGAGTAATTATGCTTGCAATCTCACTGGCTACCCACAGTTCTCACCCACCTCATGCTCACCTAGAGTGCTGCCATGTTTCCCACCTTAGACGCACCTCACCTCATGGTTTTGCTCTATAAACTCCTAGAAAAGGCAGGTTCCTTGGCAACCCACTCAGGTCCCCTTCTGTCCCTCTCTCGGACAGAAGCTTCCTTTCCCCCAGTAAACACATTCTGCTCATTAAACAAAGAATTACAGTGTATTATCTACATGGACCAACTCTACACAAGGATTATAAATGTTACATGTACCAATAAAAATAAATAAAATACAAAACAAACAAATATAGTTCAGAGGAATGGGGGGCTCACTTAAAGAAAAACTCAGGAAAAAAGAGGTAAGAAGAGGGTTGAAAGATCAGGTCAGTAAGGAGTTTATATATGCAGAAATGGAACAAAACCCAACAGTATGGTAAAGATAAATACTAACCGAGAGAAGGTGTTGGTGAACATCCAAAGTGTCCAGGTTCTAACCATCCCATGGGTTTCTACACTCCATGCTGTTCTTAAGAGGATCAGATGTGATGTAAAATACGTTCTAGTATCTCAGAGCTCAGAGTAGAACAATAAATAAGTACTAGGTAGTGATCAAAGAAAATGCTAAGAGTGACGTTTCAACTGCCTTTCAAAATATTCACATTTTAATGTTATAAGCATTATACAGCATTTACCTATATTTAGCCAAAAAAAATGCAAATATGAAGCCCCAAAGAAAAGTCTAGCAGAAAATACCCAAACATGAAGCCTAAATACACACAGACAGAAAATGTGCTTATTGTTTAATGGAAGGCAGCTTGTTTTAAATCCACTGGATATGTTATACATAGATATCATGACTATACTTGATTATTTGGCATCACATACACACACACACACACACAAAAAAACAAAACAGAAAAGCTAGATGTTATTTGCATGTATCCCTCTCTATCTAGATTTTCATTTTTAAAAGCTTATAGAGCCAAATACTACTGCCACAGGGGGGGGAAGAATCAAACAAGTCACTGCTAGAATAGATTATGAGGATCATTTCAGTTATGTTTCTGTTAAGTTCCCACAATCAATTGGTATTCTTCAGGGACAATGAAAGCTTAGGTAGAACTCTACTGGAATTAACACGTTCTGCTCTGCAAAAGCCAGCTTGCAAATTTAGGTACAGACATTTAATCCACAGCTCATCTTCAAAATGGGAAAAACAAGCCACTGCATAAGCTTTATAGTAGTAGTCAAAAATTCTATTAGTAATGTCACTTGGTACAAGCTATGAATTTTAACTAATAGAAGCAAGTCTAAAGATCTGTTAAATTTTGGCCAGAACTTACAGATGTTGCCTAGTTTAGGCAATTACCACTAAGGATGTTTTGTTCAAGCTAGAAAACAATATGCTATTATTCTTCTAGTTCTATACACAAATGTAATAAATTAATAAAAGTGAATATTTATAGATGTCAGGGAAAGAATTTTAGCAAATATTGATCAGGAGCACAACTCAATCCCCAAATGCAGTTATAAAATATTTTTTTCTTCAGCCAAATACTCTTAAGTATATATTTTCTGAGGCCAAAAAATAAAAATTCAAGCAGCTCTCCAACTCTCCCTGGCATTACCAGTCCTCCCAGCTTACCATCCTCAGTCTGTAGCACTGACTTGAATCACATGAAATTGCTGCTTTTGTCCACCAAAGGTGGTCAAATATCGATAACTTTCTACCATTCATCCTCACTACAATGGCCAACAGAATAAAAAGAAAAAGAACTTGCATCCAACAGAAAATACACACACACACACACACACACACACACACACACACACACACAGGTATCTACCTGTCTTACAAGTCACACAAAAAGAAAGCTAGCCCCAGGCTCAAAAGCTTTGCCAAAGAAACAGATGTCCAGAGATGGCATATTCTAGGCGTGGCACTGTTTATAGCACCAAAAGCTCTAAAAGGCTGGTCACTACACCCCTTCCCCAGACTGCCCAGTGTCCTCCTCTTTGCTCCCCTCCTCCTCACGTGTGGTCCTGTTATACTCCAGGTGCCTTCCCTAGCTGCCAGCTTCCTGATCCTCCTGTTCCTCCCAGGATCTAGTTCTCTAGAAAAAAATGTTACACTAGCTTTCTTGTTTGCAAGCAACACAAATGGACTCTGGAAAGAAAATCTGTTAGGGAATGTTTCTGGGCAAAAATATTTGAGGACAAAGTTCAAAGTGCAGGCTCGACAAAGTGTTGGAGGAAAATGAAGCCCTATTGTAAGGTCCACAGGACCCAAGGATGGGGCAGAGTGAGCTTCACAAAGTGCCAGGTGCCAGGAGAAACAACTGCAGACTCCCCCCAGGTCTGCAACCCTCCCTTCCATCAGCCTGTACTTCATTCTCCAAAGATTCAAGGCACTGGGAATTAAAATGCAGATGCAGCAAGTACAGGTCGTGGCTGACCTGTCTGACCAAGGATAGGAAGACGGAGGAGGCAACTTCTCTGCTGACAGTTTCCCAGAGGAAGGAAATAGGATGAAGTAGATGCTGACCAGACAGTATTAACAAAACAAGGAAACCCACGATCTCTGATTAGAAAAGGAAGGGCTTTTCAGGAAGTCACACTCTGATGGGGACAAATTCCAGGTCTGTATCAAGTTGTTTTTGCTTAGAGATGAATAAAAGGTGGAAAATATTTGACCTAAGGGACAATAATATAAAGGAGGGTGAATTAAAATTACCAAAGTCAGCAGAGATACTAAATCCAAGGAAAGAAGAGGGAAGAATCCTTGAGCAGAACCTTCCAAAATGCAGTGAATGAAACAAAGAAATCAGAATAGCCACATGAGATTATACTTAGTCACCATATAGTTGAGTGTTAAAGCAAAAGAAATGGAAGCACTAACTCAGCCACAGAAAGCATATGCTGAGAACGTGTCTGAACTGACAGATGGAAAACAATCAGAAGTTATCCATACCTAGTTATATATCTCCAGGAAAATTTAGAACTTCGTGGATAATTTTGTTTTCAATCCTAAAAGTATCTGCACACAGAGTAAAAAAGAAAAAAAAAAAAAACTTCAATGAAGCTTTGAAAGATAGAACGGAAATATACATTTTATAATTAACTCGCCTATTAAAAGATGCAGCGTCTCAAAATGACTTCAGAAATAAAAATTATGCAGTATCTAAGTGGAAAATAAAACTAAAAAGCAAGAGTCACTGATATTTATTGGGGATTTAAATATGTGTTCATCCAGCTGGAAGGGTAGCTCAGTAGCAGAGTGCAAGTCTACCATGTGGGGGGCCCTAAGTTCTTTCTCCAAGACCACAAATAAATAAAATTTTAAAATAAAAATGCTCCAGACATGTGCTAGGCATCTTATTTGTATTCATTCAATCCTCTTAAAATCAAACAATACACATGCCAATATTATTTCCATTTGCCAGATAAAGCCACCAGGGACAGCGAAATTAAGTACTTTGGCCCAGTTCCACAGTAGACAGAAATGAGAGGACTTCAACCCAGACAGCCTCAGACAACCTGGCCTCAGTGCTTCTCTACCACTCCAAGCTACCTCGTGCAAAATTTATCTTTGAAAGGAAAAAAGAATGTAGTTTGTCTGATAAAAAAAAAATTAATGATGAAGAAAAAGAAACACCAGCCTGGGAGTGCCCAGGGTCTTACAACTTCTGTTCCATACCCGATGTTTAGGAAATGTCTGTTCAATGAATGAATGAAAGAAAGAGAGAGACAGAGACAGAGACACAGACAGAGACAGACAGACAGACAGACAGACAGACAGAGACAGAGAGACAGAGACACAGAGACAAAGAAAGACAGAGACAGAGTCAGAGACAGAGACACAGAGACAGAAAGAGAGAGAATGTACACTAGTAAAGATGCAAATAGATCAAGAAAGAAAAAGAAAACAAAAATAAAAGTAAGGTAATGAAAGAACAGTAGCAAAAACAAGCACAGTCAATTCTGCTACAAACACTTATTTTTAAAATTGGAGTGTGTTTCCAAACGACTGATCATATCAGGGAAGAAACTCTGCAGCACTGATGTGCAATTTAGCCCCGTGGAGACACTGAGGAAAAGCAGGCAACTGCATCTGGTCTCTGGTGCAGATCCTGTAGGAAGACAAACCCGTGCACACACCCCACGCCCGCCAGCCCCCGAACTCATCCCACGCTGTGAGTCACATCCACGCCCACTGCACCCCTTCCCCTCACACTGCAGGAAACACGCTTGCAACGGTTTCACAGCAGCGATCTGTGCTCCTTCCAGCACCCACTTCCATGAGGAAGCCTGCAGGGGCTTCTCAAGGTAAGCTGGGGCACCTTCTGGAACACTTACACATTTAGCCGATGTGACATATGTAAAACTGGACCAGTCTGTGTGTGTGCGTGTGTGTCACTGAAAAAAGTGTGGAGTGCTGGGCCCCGAGCCATTGTTGCTACAAGCTCTTGTTATTTTATTGTGCAATTCAGCATGGCAGTGACGCTTTAGAACACAGTGCATGATAGTGTAAGTGCACACAGATAAAAACAGTAATTATAAGACTGAATTAATAGGCATCAAAATCTAAATTCTAACAACGTTAATAATCACTGGTTATACATTTAAAAGTACACCAAATATCTAAAAAATGAAAAATGTACAGTACATACTCTCTGACCCTACAATACTACAATACTAAAGCTAGTTCCTACTCAAATACAGTTTAGAAAAAATCGCACTTTCAAGTTGAAGACTATTTTTCTAATAAATTCAAGTCAAAGACAAAACTGTAAAATAATAGAATATTGAGAATATAATAATGATAAAAATGACATAAAAATTTCAAAGCTGGTTACAATGCCAAAAGGCAAACATGGAGACAGAGGTACTTGTCTTATTAAAATTAATGGATTGGACCAGGGAGGTAGCTCAGTAGAGCAAGCACCTGCCTGGCAAGTGCAGGGTCCTGAGTTCAATCCCTAGTACTGCAAAAAAAAAAAAAAATTAATGGATTGGCCCATCTAGCTTTAGGGGAAGCAGGTCAGAGGAATTGGGAAAGATGAAAAGCAGAAGGGTCAGGGGTTAAACAAAATAAAATAAANNAAAATAAAATAAACATGCATAGGTTCTGGAGGTGAGGTGTGGACAAAATCCAGCAAGACATAAATAAAAGCTTTAGTCCATGAAATAAAGAAAAAAAAATTTTTAAAGCAATATGAAAGCAAAAATAGCTACAGACAGAATACATTCCCAGAATCTGAACAATGAGTAACCGGAGGGTAACGCCGACCGCACTGCTGCTGTGGCCCAGAATGGCAGCCCCGGGGCTGCTGTGCCCCCAGATCCTCCTCGGTACCCCAGTGCCCACAGTCTTCCCTTCTGTCACTTT
>NDGM011067391.1:0-12866 GCA_002564305.1 Octomys mimax
CCCACCCCATGACTGCATGAGGCTTTGGGGGGACAACTAGACACAAACCATAACACTGCTATTCACTACCCTTTTTCTGTCTTTTGGAACTAAGACTGAAGAAATAGAACCAAACCAAACAGAATAAACACATTATAACATCTTTCCAACTGTTAAACCTAACAGGTTGTTCAGCCAACATTTTTCTAAGATGAGGTATGAGGGAAGATTTATCTAGAGTTCAGAGGAGTGTTGCCCTCGTGCGACTTGGTGGGGGATGTGTGGGGACCATGACTTCAACCAGAGTCAGCTATGGTGGTTAAGCACCATGGCGCTAGCCCTGGCGGAGCTTGCTCCAGGGTTGATGTGTTGGATGGGGCACCAGTGTCTTGGTTATCAGGCCCAGTGGCCTCCTAGGCCATAACACAGTTTGGAAGGCACCAGCAACTTCAGCAGCATGAACAGGAAGTAGTGATTATAAACCTGTTTGAACAGGGGATTTTAAGTGAATTCAATTGTACTGGGACACAAGGATTTGATTGGAGTGAAATCAAATTGAAAGCAAAGATGAGAACTGTCCTGAGGAAAACTCTAATGTGTAGTGACATTCCAATCACAAAAATGACAGCTGACGTGAGACAGGCCATTGCAACTGACCTCCAGCTAAGCACATGAAAAGATGAGTGGGACATTAGATGCTATCTCCCTATGAATTTAAAAATGGATTTTGATTACAGGAAGTATCTAAGGGCATTGAGGTATGATGCTTGTCAAGAATTGAAGTGATTCATATTACATGATTCAATCATATATGTACTTAATACTTATATTTTAGAGTTTTATTTAAAAAGCACAAGATTTTCAGACTTTTGGGACCATTTATTGCTTAGTACAGCTTTGCAAATATGTATATGAAGAAACATCACATTTGGCCCACTTAGAATTTGGTTAGCTTCTCCTTTCCCTTAAAGAGAATGTTTGGTATTTTTTGTTCCCTCTCTCCTCTATAAGAACTGGAATGGTGCTGAAATAAAAGATGCCAATATAAGTGTACTACCGGTCAGGGACTGCAACAATAGTACAGAAAACGAGTTTGTTTGTGTAAGAACTACTATTTACTGAGCCCTCAGTCACCTAGTGCTGTAGCCTAAGAGCGCCACATACCCTATGTCAATCCTTACCTCAACCCTCTATGATAGATATTACCTTTTAACAGGAAAGGAAACCAAGTCTAAGCAAAGCCAATGAATAAGGGTAGTATGTGCCAGACCCCAATCTCTACCAGGCCTTTATGGATACAAACACAGGCCCAGGGTGGCAAACTATTGTGCTTTGCATGGCGGCTCCACAATAGCACCTCTTCCAAAGGAGTCTCAGTCTAGAGAAGAATTCTGAGTGGTTTAGACTAGGGAAAGGGGTGTTGTCATCCACTGTCAACTTAGCCTTGAAGAGACAGATGGCAGCATGTGGGATATGTGCATTGTTATTTACTAAGAAAGCTTCATTTAGCCATAACTGAGAAGCAAGAGCTCCAACGAAGGTGCCATTCAGAGGGGTCATCAGTTCTTTCGGATGAGGGGGTGTGATAAGGAGTTACTACTACAAGACAAAGTACAGGCAAAGCTAAGCAGGAGAGATGTGGAATTTCTCACTCTACTTTCACATTCATTTCTTTATTACTGTATTCCACATGTGTTGAGCACCTGCTGTTTGTGTTGAGCACTAGGAGCATAAATGAAGCGAGATGCATGGCCTACTCTTGAGGCGTTCATCATTATCAACAGCGGATAACAGAGGCCAGGATGATGGGAAGAATGTAAAATGAAGTTCCAGCTGAGAATCTGATCATCACTTCTCTGTGTGTGCATAGTTCTACTTCCCCAGATGAGGGAAGCAGAGGAAGAGATGCAATTAACCTTGCCCTGTCCTGCGTCTGCGCATCTGTCCATTTCTGAGTGAACGTTTGTAATCTCAATTATGTTTTGAGGATTTAACTGATCATTCTGTTCCTATTAATTGGAAAGGTAACTCTGCACCACCAGAAGATATAACAAAAAAGATGAAGTAGTGACGCTTTTTTTTTCTGCCTGAGACTGAGTTTTGCTATGTAATTCGGGCTGGCCTCAAATTCACAGAGATCCTCCTGCCTCGGCTTCCTAAGTGTTGAGATTACAAGCGTATGCCACCATGTTTGGTGAAGTAAAGATGCTTCTGCGTTGTTATATTTATTCAAGTGCAATACACCTTTTGCTATCCTCCTGTTGTTTGTTTTATGCTTTTTTTTTGGCAGAATGGGGGATTGAACTCAGGCCCTTGAGCTTGCCAGGCAAGTACTTACTCTACTGAGCCATCTCCCTGGCCCCTGTTTTATGCTTATAAGTTAAGTGCTAAACAATATGATAGAAAATTACTAAATTTATGAATTTAATGTGTATATTTAGGAGAACTTAACTAGTTAAATCTATAGTCAATATTTAAATGCTTAGGAAAACCTATTATAATAAATAGATAAAGTTGATTTTTAAGATGCAGAAATGCTTAAGTTTTTAGCATTGTAAAGTGTAAGCACTTGGAAATAATTCTGTTTAGTACTGGGCTTGATGTTTTAAGTATCTGATATAATCATCATTTAAGCTTGTGACTTTAGTCTGAAATGATATAGAAAACAGCTAATTAATTGCTTAAAGAGTACTTAAATATTTGGGAGAATTTTATTTGCTAGATTTATAAAGTTTTAAAGTTTTATTTCAAAATAAGTAAGGGGATTTTATTAAATATAAAAATTGGTGTGAGAAATTTGGGAAGATTTAATTTATGATCTAATTTAGAAGTAAAAACAAATTGCTGGGCATGGTGGTACATGCCTGTAATCCCAGCACTTGGGAGGCTGAGGCAGGAAGATTGCCACAAGTTCAGGGCCAGCCTGGGCTACACAATGGGTTCAAGACTAGCCTGAACTATGTGGAGAGAGACCCTATCTCAAAGAACAAAATGAAAGAAGTAAAAAAATAAGTTAAAAAATGAGTATTTTAATTTCAAAACAAATGAATAGATTTATAATTATTATAATGGCTAACAGTATATAGCATTTGGTGGGAACTGTTAAGAATATCAATTAATTTATTCTTTACTACAAGTCTCTGAGGTAGGTAATGTTACTTTTACCTATTTTAAAGATTTAGGAAATTGAGATCCCTAGATATTAAATGCCTGCTTTACAAAAGCCTCTCAGGGCTGCCATAACAAAGCACCACAGGCTGTATGGCTTAGAGTGAGAGTGGATGGTTCTCTTGCCATTTTGGAGGCCAGAGTCTGAAATTCAGGTGTTGGCAGGCCTGTTGTCCATCTGAGGGCTCCCTTCAATTTCTATCCCATTGTCAGGGGGTATTCTCCTTATGTTACCCTTAGTATATCCAGATGGCTTTTTTTTTTTTTCTGTATTTAGGACAGGGTCTATGGGGTACAGGGTCTACAGGGTCTCACTACATAGATCGGACTCATAGTGAATCGCCTGTGTTCAGCCTCCGAAAAGCTGAGATTACAGGTGCATGCCACCACGCCCAGTCTCAATCACCATCTCAGCCTCCTGAGTGGGTGGGATGGGCAGAGCATGCTGGGGATTGAACCCTGGATACTACGCGCTGCCCAAGCAGGTGCTTTAGTCTATTGAGCTATCAGGCCGGCCCTGAGATGGCTTTCTCATAAGGTCTTTGTTTACTGAATTTAGGGTCAGCTAGACCCCATCTTAACTAAGTATATCTGCAAAGACCTTATTTCCAAACTGGGTCACATTCTGAGGTTTTAGGTAGACACAACTTTTGGGAGGCTACTACTTAATCCTGTACATACCCGTAGCCTCCTATGTTGCCCTACTGATAAAGCCTGTGTCAGTTTCAGTCCTCGTTTATGTCTTATTGGACACACCTGACCACTCTGTCTTCCTTTCTTCTTTTACCTTGCCATACACCTCACTCTCTCAGTATCCAGGACTTTGGTCTTGGTCTCAATGACTTGGTGTCAACATTGGTGACTTTTACTTTCTCAGTATTTGATTCTCTTCTCTTCCCCTCCTTTGTAGACATTGGACTATGCTAGTTCTCAGCCTTCGGATCTCTTCTCTTCCCCATTTGTGTCTTAACCATCTTTATAACGACAGGCTAATCTTTCCCTGGAATTCTAGGTTCCTGCCCCTACCTGCTACTTGATGTTTACCCGTGACATCCAATAGATGCTTCGAGCTCAGCTAGAGTAGCTCTTGATGCCCCGCACAGGAGCCCTGCAGGAACTCTTCCTCACTCACTTCATGGCAACTCTAGTTTTGTACTTGGCCATGTCAAACATCTAGAAATCAGCCTTCACTTCTTTGTTTCACACCCAGAGATCCTGCTGGGTCTCCCTTCAAAGTGCATCATTTCTGTCACCATTTCTTACTATCTGGCCCATTCCACAGTGGTCCAGGCCTCTGTTATTTCTGCCTAGATTGTACAATAGGTTTCTAGCATAGTCCTACTTCCACCCTTGTCCCTGTCTGGCTTTTTCTCAAGATGGCAGGAGGCAGATCAGTTGTAAGCTCAGATCACGTCACATTGCTCCTGAAAACTTGCAGTGGCTCCATGTTCATCTCAGATAAGAGGCCAAACACTCCAAAAAATCTATCAGGCTGCCTGGTAAACAAGGTCCTGAGTTCAATTCCTGGTACAAAAAAAAAGCCTACAAAAAAAATCTGTCATGTTGTCCGTAGCTTGAACTCTGCCCATCTTTCTGACCTCCCCTCCCCTCTCCTCTCCCTCTGTCTCTGCAACCCTCACTCTCCTCATTAAGCCTTGTACAGACCTCCTTGAGTCCTCCTATTAACTGTTTCCTCAGCCTGAAATCCTAGCACTTACTGAGGAATGCTAAAGAAAGAGGAGTCTGAGGCCAGACTAGCTACACTATGAGGTCAAACCAGACCCTGCTTAAAAACAAAACCAAACAAAAACTCAACCCTCCTTAAGTCACAGCACACTTTTAACCCACTTTAGTTGCCTTACTTTTCAGAGTACTTACTATGCTCAATATTATGCAAATTACTCTTTTACAGTGTTTATTTTCTATTTTCCCTACTAGAACATACTTTTAACTAGAGCAAGGACTTAATCTATTTTCATTCCACAAGTCAATTTTTGGTACCCACAATACGTATCCAATGCATATTTGTTCAACAATAAATAAATGAATATTTGAAATCCATCATTTTCCACTCCAAGGTGATTGTTTTAAGGAATCTTGGCTGTTCCTTCCCAAAAGGGAACATCCCAATAAAGCTGTGTGAGGAGGCCCCATGCAGACTGCTGAGGTAACTGACGGCAGTGTGGTGATTGAAGCGCGCACGAGCTCTGAGCTTGCAGAGGGCCGTGGTCATGCATCTCCCCATCTACCTCTTAAATTAATACATGCCTCTTGCAAAGATCTTCATGAGAACCATTTGCAAGCATTACCTGAAATGATGACTAAGACCTTGGCTGCCACTGTCTCAACAACTGCTCACCATAGTTACCTAGAGCTTGAAGAAGGAAATGTCAAGGAGAAGGCAAGGCTCATTTGGTCCCCAAGAAAATGGAATGTTGTTGGATTTTAGAGCTGGGGCTCAGTCACTTTCACATATTTTTTAAGCTATCATGCTTATAGATGGCAGAAACTGACATGCAGAGTCTAAGAAATCGGTAATCATTGTACAAGTTGTAGAACAGAAGAAATCGGAATCCTATCTGACTAGAGCTTGCTTGACTTTGTGCCAGGCATTCTGCCAGGAACTGGTTATACAATGATGAATAGCACTCAGCCTGTATTGACTAGGAGCAGCTGGATGTGCTAGAGGTGACACACATGCACATATAGCAAGTGGCACCAAATGCTAGGAGGAGACAGCACAGGCATGAGACACATAGCTCACACTAGAGGATCTTTAGGATGTTTGCTGAGGAAAATGGCTACTGACTCAACATTTAAAAGAAGAGCTGGATATAGCCAGGCAAAGAGGGCAGAAAGGACAGCATAAGTCAAGGTTGGCGGTCCATGTCTATAACTCCATGACTCTGGGATGCAGAAGCAGGATTATAATCTTGAGTCCAACCTGGGCAACTCAGAAACTTGGTGAGACACTGTTTCAAAATGAAAATAAAAAAGGGCTGTGGATGTAGCTCAATGTGAGGATAATGATAAGGCTCAGAGGTTGTAGCTCAGTGTGAAGGTACTGAAACAAAAAAATAAAAGATGGTATAAAGAGTTTGCAGTCAGGGGCTAGAAAGATAGCTCACTGGACTAAAGTGTCTACTTAGGCAAGCAGAGGGACTGCAGTTCAGTTCCTGGCACCACATGCTGGCACCAGCCCTGCCCCCAGGGGCAGGCTAAGCTGGCCACAGAGTCCAGGTGTGGTGTCACATGCCTGTAACTCCAGAGCTGGGGAGGCTGAAAACAGGTGTATCACTATGAGTCTGAGCTGTGTAGTGAGACCCTATAACAACCAAATACGTTAAAAAAAAAAAAAAATTAGCCATCAGGTGTGACCGCAACATAAAGTGTAAGGGAGAGACAGAGGGAAGGTCATAGAGGACCTTGCCCACCAAGGGAATGCAATCTTGATCTTATTCAGGCTAAAGGAAGATTATTAGGGGATTTTGTGTAGGGAAGGAACATGGTCAGATTTGTGTTTTAGTACTTGGACTCTGGAAGCAATGTAGACTGGATTGAAGAGCACACGAGAGAGTTAGGGAGCCAGAGCTGGGTGACCATGTGGGGGCAGTGGGAACTCTCCTGTCCCCTTTGGAGAGCCCTGTCACTGGGCTGTGGAGGTGGGGGAGAGTGAAGATGGGGAGGAGCTCATTGGCTTTCACACTTGAGCGCTCTGCGTGGTTAGTGTTGAGACAAGCAGGGAGGGTTAGAATCTAACCATGCATTTCCCAACACGAGGGACATAGGAGAGAAGGCCACTCACCCTGCTGCCTGTGTGGGTGCCTGTGCTTTCCACAGGGCACTCACAGCCACTGCAGGAGCTGTGTACAGATCCTGTTTGGTCTTTGTCCTCCCTTGGACACTGTCACACTAACCAGCCTCTTCCCCTGTTGATCACAGAACCCTGAAAACCCCATGGATCACAGCATCAAGGCTCAATCAGCACCTGCCATACAGGTCAGCAGCAATCTTAGATGGACTAAATACATCAATTCTGTGCTTCCTGATGGACCCTATTTTCCACTTTCACCTTGGGGAAGACACACTATCCTGGGCTTTGGAACCTTCATGGCTAAGAGGAAGGAAGGGAGAAACTAATTATAAAATAAAAACCAGAAGCTATATTAGTCAATGTGAAGCACACTCAAGGTATTGTGGGAGCACTTTGTTTTACGTGTGGTTCACAGGAGTCCTAATGGACACTTACTTTGAGTCCTGAAGATCATGTTGGATTTACACAATGAGCAAACAGAAGAAAGGTATTCCAGGCTACTACAAATAGCAAGCCAATTTAGGAAACAGAAGGGAGAAGGGCCAATGGTGGAAAATTTTGAAGGGGGAAATTATGACCAAGTCAGGGTTCTTATAGGGAAATTGGACTCCAGTGAGGGGGCGCTGATAGGTGGCAGCTGCCGGCAACCTGGGGAAGAGATGACAGTCCTGTGTGTGCTCCCACATGCTACGTTGCTTTCTTGTGCTGTGGTTTCCTATGTTCCTCAGTCCTCGTATCTCCTGTACACTGGAAGATGGGTCCAGACACCTGTTCAGTGAAATTCCAACTGTTTTTGAAGAATATTTCAGTAGCTTCTAGTGTGCTGTGCTAAACAGACACACATTGTTCCTGGTGGTCCTGTTTTTAGGCTCTGAAGCTGATCATTGAGTTCAGGTGTCCTGTAAGTCTAATCTACCTGTCAGTTCCCACCAGCATCTCCTCATTTTCATAACTTTTTTTTTTTTTTGGAAGAACTGGGGATTGAACTCAGGCCCTTGTGTTTGCCAGGGAAGTGCTTATTCTACTGAGCTATCTTCCTGGCTTCTCATAACTGTTGATGACAGTTGCTTACCCAAAGAGTACCAGAGAGCTAACTCAGATTTCCCTATGATATCATAAACCTCTGGATTGGAATGCAACACCTTACTTTGTTATTCTTTTACAGTTCCACTATGTCCTCTGTGCTGACCCAGAGTTTTCTCTGCAGCCCATACACTAGCCTTGAACTCTTAGCAATTCTGCCTCAGCCTTGTGTGTTCTTGGATTACAGGTATGCACTCAGAAAAATACAACTCTTACTTTTGGATTTGCACAAAACTATTTTACTCTTTAAAACAGTTTAAGTTGAGGTTTTGGTCCCCAGAAACCTGACACCCTACTTGACTCAGGGCATGAAGTTGTCTCATTCGAAGTATGCTGGGCATCTGATTAAGCAAGGGAAAGCCAGAGAATGGAGCTCTTCAGTACAGGGCTGTCTGCTGTGTAGGACAGGCGTGGCCTGTGCTCTTGTCCCAGCAGTCAGGAAAGGATGCTGACTAAGATAAACACTGTGGTTTGAATGTCTTCTCCAAAACTCATGCTGAAAGTGAACCCCAAAAGCACTGTGTTAATGATATTCGAGAGGGGAGCCCTTTGGGAAGTGATTTTGTCAGGAGTGCTCTGAGCTCATGGATGAATTAATCCATGTATGGGTTAATAGGCTAATAGAATAATGCATTAATGAGTCCTTGTGAGAGTAGCACTGTTACAAAAGTGAGCTCTTTCTGGCTCACCAGATTTGCCTCACTCTCCGATGCTCTGCAGAGCCTCAGGACTCCATAGAGTCCTCACAGGATGAAGATCCTCCCCAGAGGAAGCTCCCCTGACCTCCTGACTCCAAGATGGGCCCTGACTGAGAACCTGTAGCCCGGTAGCAGAGAGCAGTGGGCAGAGTCTAAGTCATTGCACACTTTTGCTTATTTTACCTTTGACTGTGATTTATTATAGTTTGTTTCACTTTGTTTCCTGAAGAGAGAGAGAGAGAGAGAGAGAGAGAGAGAGAGAGAGAGAGTCTTTAATGTGCAACATTGTTAGTTCTTTCTATACTCTGTGATCCTCGCTGCTTATTCAGTTTAGAAGAACTGGGTATTGTGTGTTTTTTGTGTGCACAGTATGATTTTCTTTTTCTTTTTCTATGTATTTGGTACAGGGTCTCACTATGCAGCTTGGAATCACAGTGATTCTCCTGTTTTCAGCCTCCCCAGCCCTGGGATTATAGGAGTGTTCCACCATGCCCGGTCTTGGCGGCCAGCTCAGTGTACCTGGGGGCGGGGCTGGCGGGGCATGTTGTGCTGGGTATTGAATCCTAGTTCCTGCACTTTACTAAATAGGTGCTTAAGCCCTAGAATGGTTTTCTCTTATAATTTTTTTTTTGAAAATATTATTTATTTGATACAGGGTCTTACTACATACCTCAGACTTGGAGTGATCCTTCTGTCTCAGTCTCCCTAGTGCTGGGATCACAGGTGTGCACCACCACACCCAGTTTTGGTGGCCAGCACAGCATGCAGCAACAGGGATCAAATCCAGGCCCTTGAGCTTACCAGACATGCGCTTAGACCGCCAAGCTATCTCTCCAGCTGCAAAATGATTTTCTAGCTGAGCAACTTCCTCGCTATGTTTCTTCCCAGAGTTGGAATGTTGACCAGGAGCTGTACCCAGTTGGTTATCACTGGGCATAGCCTCCATGCTAGTTCCTTGTAACATCTCTAGTCACAGCTGGACCCAGAGCATACAGACAATGTCAACAAGACTCCTCAGTTTCCTCCTTTCAAATCTGCTTTCTTTTGTGTTATCCCATTCTGGGATTGGAATCCACTGTTTCAACATCAAGGTAGCAGCTCGCAACTCCATGTTTGTATCCCCATAGCTCTCATGCAGTGGAAAGGTGACCCTTTCTGTTAGTTCAACAAAATTCCTGAGTATAAACTGGGCCATATGCCCACCCTGAACCAATCCCAGAATATGTTGACTAGATTTATGCTGGAATATGATGGCTAGATGGACAGAGAGAAAATTCTAGAGCTAAGGCTATGGTTGCCTCCACCCAAACCATGTGGACAGACTGGGGAGACAGGCTGAATCCTCAGGAAAATGGGATTCTTTTATCAGAAGAGGACAGAGGACAGAAGGAATACTGAAAAAGCAAACTCAATTTTCATTCTAGGACTTTTCAGGCCAAGATGACTAGGGAAAATCATATTCTGCTGTAGAGAAATGCAATCATTACAATGACAAGGTTGAGTCTTATCAGAATAAAATATGTAGAAACACACTTGTAGGAAAAAATCTATAGACTATAACATGCTACTCAAATAAATAAAAGTATTTTGTTAGCTTTTAAGGTTTTGGAAATGAAGGGCTTTCAGGTGCTTGATTTTACTACATATTTTTCACTGTGGATCCTTGTGGGTTTGGAAATTATGGCTATACTGAAGCAGATAATTAGGTGGGGAAGAAACAGCAGAAGCAAAATAGCTGAAAGCAAATTAGTAACTGCATCTCAAGTCATTTGGGAATATGAGATCATAAGTGATATAAATTAGTGCCAGAAGGACGGAAACAAAAGGATTTTCTTGAAAATTCTTAAGGATCATTTCAGCCTCACATTATTCAGTGAGCTACATAATAACAGCAGAGAAGGGAAAAATCTCATAGAACCTGCAGAGCTCTGGGAGCTCTCAAATGACTGACATGCCACCAGCTGAGCTCTGACTGATACAGCTGTGTGTCTTTATCCAAGCTACCACCAGCCAAGATGTGGGCCTGAGAAGCTTGCTGAGATGCAGAAGTGTGGAGTTTTCTGGGAAGAGGCAAGTGGAAGGAAAACACAGTTGGAAAACTGACATCAACTTGAGATTCAACTTGGTGATAAAATGAGGAAGAGGAATATCTTTTGCCCAGGGCTGGAGAGAAGCCCACATCAGGATCCAGTCTGAGTCAGTTAGTGGCCGCACTCAGGAAGCACTGGAGTAGAAAGATACTGTGCATTGAAAACAGCTGCATGGAAGCAGAAGGCTTTCTTAGTTGAAATCTATGTTAGTTTTTGCAAAAGTCACCACTCCTAAATCTTAGTCGCATACACATTAAGTGCTAGTGTATTACTCATGGTTGTACATTGCTCACCACTGTACCAGATGGGCAGTGGTCTGCTTCTATGTCTTTTCATAGGACCACACTGAAAGAACCCCTGCTCTTTAGGTTGTGCTATTCTTAAAGATGGATGGGCAAAGCTCAAGCGAGTAGGTGGAAATGCGATGCTTCTTAAAGTTGTTGCTTGGAACCAGCCTGTTATTGTCCTGTCCATATTCTACTGGTCAAGGCAAGTCATGGGGTTCAAAGTGGTGTGAAGAAAAGGAAGGGCACGTTAGACCCAGAGCTCCTGGTTGGGTGGTGGCTGAATGGAGCGACGGATGTTGCTTTCTCAAAGGACTCAGAACAGCGGGTCTGAGAATTACTGTGGCTTTATCCTCCCAACCCCAGTATAGCCTGCTCATCCAACTTACTCTAGATCAGGCAAAATTTGCCCCTAGAGACCACATGTGCCGCACCTCAACGTCTTGCTTCTTACACACCCTGCTCATCATCTCCTCTCTGCTCCTCCCACGTGATGCCCTGCACATCCTCTACTCAGAATAAGCATCCCTTTCCACTGACTCCAACCCTTCTCTGCTGCTCTCGGGCCACTCTCCGGCCCTCATCTAGCTTCCCTATAACTTTACTGTTTATTAAAACCTCCTATGTATTTCCTATCATAGCTGAGTCCTGGTCTTCACTCTCTAAGGCAACTGGCTCTTCGTAATCCTACCACAAGAAGGCTACTTAAATGCCTCATGTGCTATGCATCTCAGGGTGGGGCCATCAGGCTGTATCTTTTGCTACTTAATACCTTGGCTTTTCAATTTCCTCAAACATTCTCTGCCCTCTCTCCCTGCTGCCCTCAGTAACACCTTAACCATCCCATCCCTTTCACTCCATAAGAACCAAGTCTCGGGTGCTCCTGCCTTTCCTTTTCAGCCCAGCCCTACCACCTCCACACCAACAGACTAGGCCTCTTTGGTGTCTCATTCTTGGTACTGACACCTGGACATTATGGCCAGAGGACATCCAGCTCCCTGGGGAAGTTGGAGAGAACTGTGCTTGTTGAAGAACCATGTCTGAGGGCCTGTGAAAGGTGAGTTATTTTGAGAGAAGGCTCTGTGCTTTGTAACAGAGAAGATATGGGACTTTATCAAACTATTTCAGTAAGTCTGAAACACAGAAATATGCGTGACACAGTATTGGAGACACAGTGGGTGCCGCTGCTACTTTGAGCGTAGTTAAGTGGAAGGATCGCAGCATGAAAATTGTAAATAAAGCGCAGTCATTTGATTGAAGCCAGAGCCCTCACGGACAGTGCTTTCTTCTTCGGAGCAGGAGGTGTATGCTATTACCCTGTTCTTCTGCCTTGTGGCAGGACACAGCAGGGAAGTGGGGCCCTGTGCAGAGAAGATAAGATCCATCTTCATTGTGCGTGAGCAGGCTGCACTTTTGGCGGGAGCCTTGGGGGCAGGGACGCTTCCTGAGAGGACACAGCCCCCCTAAGCATGGCCGCTCACCGGGTCAGGGCCGCTTCCTGAATAGGTCAAGTCAGAGGCAGGTGACTCTGGAGCCCTCTGGAGGCCGGCCTTCCCTCTGCCCGCCTTCACTGCTGTCTCTAACTTGTCTCAAAGTGTGAAGGCCATAGCACCCCAAGGCCCATCAGGACCTCGAAGTCTAGCATAAAATATTTGAGAACCATAAAGATACTATTTAAATTCTTTTTCTTAAGTTTGCAGACCAAAATTAGAGAAAAAGGAGGGCCACAAGGAAAGCCAACATTTTGGCC
>NDGM011067396.1:0-10304 GCA_002564305.1 Octomys mimax
GGAATAAGCGCTTCCCTGGCAAGTGCAAGGGCCTGAGTTCAATCCTCGGTTCTGCAAAAAAAAGTCCACTTCAGCAGCGCGAAGCCAGCTAACCAGTGGGGTAAATAAGACAATGGACCTGGAAAAAACAGGATGCTCCTCCCTGACTCCGCCCAAGGCTCCCAGATGAAGCAAGGCTCGGAAACACAATCAGCCCCTGCTCGGCCCCAGGACTCTGGCCAGGGCTGGCTACAACAGGCCTGTGCAGCCCGAACAGCCAATTCAATGTAACTGCCTTCATACCCTCCTGCGCTACCACAAGGCAGAGGTCGCCTTAAAGCTAAGGGCTATCTACTGTATGGACTTTAATATATTCACTAGATGAGTATCAAGGACAGGGTACAAACATGGTAATCCACATAAAGGTGAAAAAGTAACAGCTATCACTCGCTGAACACCTACTGCGTGTCACGTGTGTTATCTCACTGAATGAACACTCAGTCCCGGGCCAGGGAGATAGCTCAGTGGCATGAGTGTCTGGCTGGCAAGCACGAGGTCCTGGGTTCTAGCCCCAGTACAAAAAAAGGAAAAACAAAATAGAAAAGGAACATTCAATCCCACAGTGCAGGCACCACCAGACATCCCATCCACTGATGAAAACCTGAGGGGAGAGGAGGTTAAATGATCTGCCCAAGGCCACACAGTAATGTGTAATTACAGTGGAACTCCTAGGACTCAGAGCCAGGCAGTCCAACTTTAGACACTTTGCTCCTGAATAACAGTGACATCCTTGACTTCAATGAAAAGTAATATTTTGAGAAAATGGGGAGATAATAACACAAAGCCAATTGAAAGTTGCTAATATACTAGACACTTCGCTCTGTACTTGGTATCCATTACCTCACTTCATTATCTTAGATGACAGATTTGGAAACCGACACTAGAAAAAGCAAAGTAATTAAATGAATTACACAGTCCAAAAGTAAGATAAGGAAAAAACATAAGATAAGTTCTTTAAACTGCATATTTTCCTGCCTCCAGATGGAATTGACACCAAAAACCTTTTCTAAAATATTTGTATCTACCCTTTTGTAGCAGATACCCAAAAGACGACATAGCTCTCGTGCCAACAAAAATATTTTCCACAATAAATGCAAAACACATCTCAGTGAACAGACTCAAGCTCGTTTTGAGAATGCTATGGAGCACAGTTAACTGATACCTTGAGGTCCAGCTTAGTGTTAACTGGGTCCTGCAGTGCAGACTCTGTTGTGGCGCTGGCCTCTGACTTCACACTCTGTAGAACGTCCTCCGGCAGCATTTTCATGGCATGGTTGTCTGCAGTGGAGCCAATTCCAAAGAAGTCTAATATCACAACCCAGGTTTGCAGTGTGATCAGCACATCCAAGCAGTTAAAATCAACATCAATGCTCCGGTTAATACTATCATAACTGGAAGAGAATTCTGGGTGTTTCTTATCCACCAAGAAGATATTGATGTGGACTAAGGAATCATCAAACTTACTCTTTCCAGCAAGTACCTTGGGCTCATCTACTGTTGGAGAAGGAGGTGGAGTCAAGGGATAGTCCTTGTCGAGGACTTCCTTTTGCTTTTTCCGGGATGCAGAGGTAGGCCTCTGGTACAACTGAAAGACATTGGGAGCTTCCTCCATGTGAGAAGGGAGAGACCGCGGCATATCCGGGTACTCCACGTTGGACACCGAAGGGCAAGACTGAGACAGGTACTCTTTCTGCGCTAGGCTGGATGGCTTAGGAGCTCCTCGGGACACCATCAGGTTCTTATATTTTGAATCTGGGTTTTTCTCCAATAGGTCTTCCATCAGCAGAGACCGCAGGGCAATCTGAATGGATAAGGTTTGAGGGTGGTCCTTACTGAATTCCACCTCAAAATCCTGAAACTTCAAGCTCACAAGTCCTTGGGCTCCCAAAGTCAGATCTCCGCTTAGTTGAACTTGAAGCTCTGATATACAAAAGTTGGCTTGAATCTGAGTAAAGGCTTTGGCTTCCTTCACAGACAAGGACTTCTGAGAAGCACTGGAAAGGCTGGAGTGGCTGAACAATCCGTTCTCCTTCCTCTCCACAGAAGGTTCGCCACAGCTACTGAGGGCAGGCAGAGGAGAACTCGGGCAAGGAGAGGAGGCAGCACTAGCTGGGAACTTATTCAGATCTTCACTATACACCAGGTTGTCCAGTGTCTGCAAAACCTGCTCATAAACGTGCTTGGCTAACACCACCTGTGTTCAAAGGGAAAAATTCAGTTATTCTACTACTTTTCCGCTGCACTCAGACACAGTGTCCATAAACTTCCACAGTTGATATTTCTAGACTTCCCACAAGATTTTTAAATTAGTACATAGCAAGGGTTATCCCTTTCATTTCTTTTTTGTCCTTTGTCTTGTTTTTACTTTTTGAAACTGGGTCTCTCTAGAAGTCCAGGCTGGCCTTGAGCTCACCGTGGAGCCCAGGCAGGCCTTGAACTCACAGTGACCCTCATGCCCTAGCCTCCCAAGGGCTGGGAGTAGAGGCACATGGCACTCCTCTCCCCAGCTTCTGCCCTTAACTCGTTCTGCCGTATCTCTATTCACGAAGATCTTCTCTAGCAATTTGTGGAATAATCTATAGATAGTCAATGCTCATAACTATTGACTATGCGCCTGAATCCGCAAAGCCCTTCTTCCTAACCACGCAGAATAACTGCAGGAATTGCAGAGAATATTGCCTGAGGCCCACTCTGAATATATCACAGGACTGAAAAACAAAACTGTTGGCTGTAACACTCGCAGATCATCACCAATGAGTGTAACAGCTAATGCTCAGTACTTTTTAAATGACAATGAGCCATGACTGCTTATGCTTCCTTTCTCTTTACTTTTTCCTTTTTTATAATGTTCTTTGCTCTATTTCCTGTAAAATAAAATTTTAAGAAGTGGTACACTGGAAGGACATAGGTCATGTACATAGACCCCTGCCACCACACACCCCCATATATCTACACAAACAAAATCTCTATCCTGATGTATTTCGGTTCAGAGACAGGAAGACTGGCTTTCCCTGGAAAGGATCTGTCACGAGCTCAGGTAACCACATGTTCTACAGGCTGACCACGTACTCCAAAAGAGTGATGAGAACTCTGTCCTCCTCGGAAAGAGAGACACCTAGTCCTCAAGCAATAATCTTCCTGTTTCTGAGTGGCAATGGGATTAAGGATTTGTCTTCCTCCTCTACACTGCTCGCCCTTCTTTCACATGAAGAAGGCGAACAATCAAGATTGACTGCCCAATGATAAAAGGACTCCATAGTTACTGGAACAAATCATCAACAAGCCATATGCATTAATGATATTTCCTTAAAGTTACATATCTGCCTTCCATTTAATATACATAAATATATAATATATTATAACCTATCTAGGTTTATATAACATAAATATAAAAAGCAAATACAGGTTGAACATTCCTAATCTAAAATCTGAAATTCTTTGAAAGCTGATATGATGATAAAAAAAAATTCCAGATTTTGGGGAGGGCAATATAGCACAGCAGATTAAGCACCTGCTTAGGCGAGCACAGGGACCGGGGTTCAATCCCTGGCACCACATGTCAAGCCCAGGCATGGTGGCACATGCCTGTAATCCCAGTGCTGAGGAGTCTGAAGGCAGGAGGATAACTAGAGTATGAGCTGCAGAGCGAGACCCTGCACCAAGTACATTAAAAAACAAAAAAAAGCCAGAGTCGGCCAGATAGCTCAGTGAACTAAAGCGCCTGCTTAGGCAGAGCACAGCAGCCAGGTTTTGATTCCCAGTGTAGCATGGCATGGCATAGTGTGCCATGCTGTGTTGGTCCCACCCCCAGGGCACACTGAGGCGGTTGAGACTGGGCATGGTGGCGCACGCCTGTAATCCTAGCGCTTGGGAGGCTGAAAACAGGAGAATCACTACGAGTCCAATCTACGTAGTGAGACCCTGTAGACCTTGTACTAAATACACACACACACACACACACACACACACACACACGCCAGATTTTGAAATGCTGTGGAATTCAGGTTTTTGAATTACAGATGTTCAACCAGTTGATAAAGTCTCTGCAAATACTCCAGCACTCAGAGTCTGAAATATCTCCAGTCCCGAGCACCTCAGATAAAATACATTCAATCTGCATATGACCCCCACTGCCCTCACATGAAAATCAACTACATGATTACCTGAACCGGATTAACAAATTTTCCTTCGATCTTCATGATGCTAGCAGTTCCTAGGTCATCCGGACTAAGGGAGAAAGTCAGTTCAGATTCTCTCTCGACAGGGATCTTCTCCAGTTTAAACTGAATGGTGGTGTTGTTCAGGATGTGAAAAGCTGGCAGAGGACAGAGGAAATGACAGACTCTAAACACCAGTAGCTACTTTGTTATTGCTGATCAAGTAGAGTACAAGTGAGTTACTCATAGACCAGGAAGGCAAATGAGCCTGGCTCCTGGAGTCTTTGAATGAGAGCAAACATTGATGACTATCCAGAGACCACTCTAACAAGCAGAGGTCAAGATAAATTTACCAGGAGATGGGGGTGGAACATGGGGTGGGATACTTTCACAGCATGCTGTAGTTAGCAACTTGAATATATGATCAGTCAATATCACCCCAGTAGAGAGACCATACTAAAGCATCTCTTAATATCCCGAACTGACTTTTCAAACCAAATTGCTCATCTTTACCAAGCTTTCAACTACAGATGGGTCCCACTCCTTGAGCATAAATCAGAATCAAGGACCATACAAGGCACTGGGTAAACAATCTTTACCCCAGCAGAGAAAGGAATCTCTCAGCAAGTACACAAATGAATCAGTGAAGTCATATTGGAGAACCATTAATTTCTTCACTGATAAATTCAGTCATGCCCTAGGTTAGAGTTTACCTGACTGTTGTCAAAGCCAAGATTAAAGGATTGAGCTGTTGAGTTTCAGGTGACTGGATCCAGAAGACAAACACAAGAATTTCATTCCTAGAACCCTGGGCCAACCCATAGTAGAAGATGGCAGGATACTACAAGGAGAATGTAATACACACACTATATTTTATATTCTGTTTATGTCAATCTCTTAAACCGGCATGGGCTACAATAATTTAAGTAAAAAAGAGCTAGAGCCTAGCACAAGATTATCAGATGAGCAAATTAAACAATACTTTAATAGAATTCATCAGTGAAGCATCCTTATATAAGCATTCAACCAATTTCAAAGGGGTAAGACTGAAATCCTTTTTCAAAAAGTCCTTATGCTGGGGATGCAGCTCAGTAGCAGAGGCTGGCCTAGCATGCACAAGGCCCCGAGTTCAAACCCCAGTACCAAAAAATGATTTCAAAAATATTTGCTGAAGACAATCCTGAGAAAAAATGTTTTGTTGTTGCTGGGTGGGGTTTTTTGCAAAATACTACACAAGCTGAATTTTGAACCTCTAAACAAAACGAAACAGAATGTTTATGCTGCTCACCTTGACCTCTGTGCAAAGATTCAAAGAAATCATGGCGTGTGAAGTGAGCCTCCTCCTGACTGTTGACACTGGCAGACCCAGAGGAAGGGCAAAACGTCCGATTTACGTCAGCACCAGCACTTTCTCTGCCTGCCAACTGAGTGCAATTCAAAGAATAGAGTTTAATGTCTTTGATTTCTACCTGCAGACGATCACTTCTCGATTCGTCGTCTCCTGCCACAAAATTCTGGATGAATATCTGTCCCAAGTGTCCTACCAAGAGCTCAGGACTTCCAGGCTTCCGAGGGATGGAAACAACTGGCGATTCAATATTTATGTTCAAGATTAGTTTTACAGTGTCCGCATGACATGAAGCCAAGCCAAACCCATAGATCTCATTTTCCTCCAAGACAAAGGGCTCTCGGGCCTTCTTTGGTGTTTCAAAGAGTGACACCATCTCACTGTACTCAGCAGTTTTGGTAGCTAACACAGTGGTGACTTTGGTGGCGGCACTCTTCAGCATGCTTCGAAAGTTTTCCTCCAGTTCATCCATGGATAATGTCAACTCCTTCAGGAATTTAGCAGAGTGGTTATAATGCAAGGAAGCCATCTTCAGGTTGAGCAAACACTCCTGTTTGGATTTCTCAACAAGTGTGAAACTCAAAGCTTCAGTAAGGGCTGCATCTTCCATTCTGAAGAACACAGATTCAAAGTAGCCAATGTCACTGATAACATTTTCATAGCCTACGGAATTGCCAATACTGACAACATACTGGTTTTTAGCATTATCTTGTGTCAAATCCATAAGCTGTAAACACCCAAGAGAACCATTCATGTCAAAGGTGCTCCCCATCGAGACGTTCACCTTGGTGCCACCTATACTTGCAGTTGCAATTTTCCTGCCGTATTTCTCTCCATTTGCCATTCCTACCGTCCGAAGGAGCAGTAAGTTAAGTCTATGGATTTCTACTGCAACCTCAGTGTTTTGTTCGTAAGTAGACTGATACGTTCCTTGTTCTCGAAAGCTTCTTTCAAAATCAGTCATTAAAGGCTGAGGACTCAAGTCATCCTTCTCCTTGGGGAAGGATTTTTGAAGAAAGCCAATCAGCTCCACAATTGTCTCTGGGTTTAGAATAATATCCAAATTATTTACCTGCAAGGAAATCACCTGAAGAGTGCTGTCTAAGTTCATTGATGGGCACTCTGAACTCACAAACTGATATTCCAATTTAATAAGGGACTCTTGTTCTTTGGTGAGAATTTTCTCAAGAGAAACACTAGTTGCTGATCGGTCATTTGGGGTAGCTGCCTCAGCTACACAGGCCATATTAGGTCCAGAGACGGGAGACTGTGCCCTGCTGTCCCGAAGGCTTCCTGTGGGAATATCGAAACTCAGGTTCTTATGGGAGGCCATGAGAAGGTCAAAATCAGCGCCGTAGGTCTGCATGGTGTCCACCAGCAGCAAGCCATGGACAGTCAGGGAGACTTCAGCATCATAGGGCCTTTTCACAAAGTGTGCATTGGTACCGAACACCTTGAGCACAGACATGTAGCGGCCATTGCTCTCCACACCAAGCTGCATACAGTTCACTTTAAATTCAGCCAGGAGGAGCTGCGACTCCACCAGAACCTCACGGGTATGCTGCTCTAGCATCACGATACTCTGCGTGAGGTTCATAACCGAGTCCTGCAAGCTTCCCCGCTGTCCTTCCTGGGGGAAAATCTTCTCTTTAATCAGAGTGTCAGAAGTTCTCATTTCTGGGGTGGTCAGGAGAGCAAAGCAATTCTTCAGAGCAGATATCTTATCTTCATTGATGTGGATTTTTAAGTCTGGTAAATTGCCGGACAGTACAGCCCCTGGGTATTTGGGGTCCGAAGTGTAAATCAGCCTGCGCTCTAACTGGAGGTGAACATTGAATTTCTCCACCACGTGGGTGGGGCCAACGTCGATGTCCTGCACATGCTTCCAGTTGTCTTTCACGCGTCCAACCATGATCTGGAGGTCCATGAACGACAGGGAGTACCTCTCATACATCTTTGTACTCATCAAATGAGCCTGAAGCTGTTCTTCACTAAATTCAACTCCAGAAAAAGGGGGTGTTTTCTCTCCATTACTGCTGCCTGTCTCTGGAGGTGGGGTATTGGGAGGGGTGGCGAGCGGGGTCTTATATTCATCATCACTAAACTGGCTCTCTTCACAAGCTGACCCGTCCCCACTCTTCCTCCTGGAGTCCTCTGCAGGCAGAAAAAAGAAGTCTCAAAATATGTGTCTGTTATTTGCTTCCTTTTTCCCCTCGCTGTAACAATGAAGAAAAGCAAAACTTCAACCAACCCCACTTTAAAAAAAAAAAAAAAAATGGATGAAAACCCTAAGCATAAAACTCTGTATTTGCCATTTATTCAAGTGAACTTATCTATTAATTTGGAAAACAACACACAGTGAGTCACTGTCACTGTCCCCTTGCTCCACTTCTTTACTTCTCCCATTCTTAGTGTTCATTTTGGTTGTTGCACTAGAAACATTCCAAAAAAAAGAGGCCCCCTCCGACTTGCTCCACACAATAACCCACGAGCCCAGGCCCCACCTCGGTGCGCAGCGGCTGCTCAGTCTGTGATGTTCCACCCACACCTAGCCCTCTCTAATGAAACAAAGAAAGAAACCACGAGCGCATACTTCTGGGCACAGCGTGTCTTCTCCAAGGAGCAGTGCCTTCTGCAGTCCTGGCCCTTTCCTTCAGATCTAGTCCCCTCTACCATTCCCCATAGCACCAAACGTTCCCCTTCTACTCATGTCCCCATCCTCTTCTCTTTCCAGTTTTCTCGTGAAGGTAAGGTTGAAACTAGTTAACACACTTCCTGATTTCATCTGCCCCATAAATCCTCTCATTCTCCTAACTCACCAAATACTATCTAGGTATAATTATAGTAATGAAATTACCTTCTTTTTTATATATGCCACATACCACAAGCAGGTTAAAACTCTACCCCTACAATTAAGTACTAGGAAATAATGTACATTACAAAACACTATGTTGAGATACAAAAACATTTTTTTTAAAAATCAATAATTTTTCTACACACCAAGAACTGAAAAAGAAATCATAAAAATAATTCCATGTACAGTACCTTCAAAAAAAAATAATACTGAGGAATCAACCTTAGCAAAGAGGTAAAAGACCTCTACACTGAAAATAACAGAACAGTGAAGTAGACACTGGAAGACAGAAAGGTCTCCCATGTTCATGGATCGATAGAATTAATATTAGTAAAATCGCTGTATTACCAAAAGTGATCTGATTCAATGCAATCCCTACCAAAATTCCAAGGACATGTCTATTTTCACAGATCTAGAAAAAACTAAAATTCACGTGGAAATACAAAAGATCTAGATGTCCATCAACTAACAGGTAAAAAAATGGATAAACACAATGTGGTGTACCTATATAATGAACTTATTATTCAGCCAGAAAAAGGAATGACATCCTGACGTATGCTACAAAAAGGATAAATATTATGCTAATTAAAAGGTCAGCCATAAAGGGCTATGTCTTCTTTCATTGTAGTCATACAAAATGTTGGAATAGGCAAGTCCATAGAGACAGAAGAAGAATCAGTGGATGCCAGAAACAAGAGAAGGAAAACACGAGCAATGAACACCAATGAGTATGGAGTTTCTTTTTAGGGGATGAGAATGTTCTGGAATTAAGCAGTAGTATAGCTGCACAATTCTACCAATAAACCAAATATAACTGAACTGTATGTTTTAAAATGTGAACTATAAGGTCCAGTGAGATAGCTCAGCAGACTAACGTGCCTGCTTAGGCAAGCGCAGGGACCAGGGTTCTTTCCTCAGCACCACACCGAGACGATGACTGAGACTGGGCATGGTGGTGCGTGCCTGTAACCCCAGCGCTTGGGAGGCTGAAAACAGGAGGATCACTACGAATCCAACCTGTGTAGTGAGACCTTGTAGATCCTATACTAAATACATAAAAAATAAATAAAATATGAACTATAGTCCAGTAAAGTTTTAGTTTAAAAAGTAACAGATGGCCAGGTGTGATGGCAAACACCAGGAATCCCGGCAGCCTGAGACAGCAGGACTGTCGTGAGCTCAAGCCCACCGAGCTATGTGAGACCCTGACAACAAAACAAAACAAGAGCAATGCATGGGACTAGAGCAGAGCAGTTTGTCAGCAATGACCTCCAACTGAGAAGGCAAACATGGCCACCAAGTGCCCAGAGAAAAGGGATGAGCCCTGAGCCACAGCTTGCTGAAGAGGAGAAACAAGAAATCTGCAAACTTCATCTCTTTAATGCTCATTCTTTTTTTTTTTTTTTTGCGGTACTAGGGATTGAACTTAGGACCTTGTGCTTGCCAGGCAGGCACTTATGCTGCTGAGCTATATCCCCAGCCCTTGAATGCTGATGGGCCCAGGACCACCAATATTAAGGAGCCAAGGTTGGCAGTGAGAGCCCTGGGCTTGAACCCAAGACAGAAGACACAAGAAAATGGCACACAAACTGCTAAGAAAGGGACAGGGAAATGAGTACTAGTGATTTTTTTTTAAAAAAAACTATGAAGATTCAGAAAATATCTGAGAAAAATATCAAGGATATTTTTATTCCTTAAAATATTATAGAAATCCTAAAGGCTTCCAAGCTCTCCCATGATGAAACTGGGAAGACAGGGAGTTAGGTGAAAAGATGACAAAGAGCTGAAGGAAACAATGAAGAAGCTGACTGTGGAAGGAGATGGAGACAGGGATGGAGAGGGAGATGGAGATGGGAATGGGGACAGGTATGGGGATGGGAATGGGGATGGGGACAAGGATGGGGAC
>NDGM011067407.1:0-13243 GCA_002564305.1 Octomys mimax
AAGAAAGAAAGAAAGAAAGAAAGAAAGAAAGAAAGAAAGAAAGAAAGAGAGAGAGACAAGACAAGACCCTGAGTTGACCTGGGCTGACTCCTTACCCATAAGAACTATTAAATAGCAAATATGTATCACATTTGGGAATCTTACCTGATTTCATTGCTGTAATATTTCCTCACAGAAAATTTTTACATGAAATAAATGGATGGCAAACTTTTAGGCCTTGCATGTCTAAAAGATGCCTACTTTAGCATCTGACTTGACTGATGAATTCCCTGGCTTCAACCTCATGATTTTCCTACAAAGCTTGAGAAAAGTACCACCTATTCTACTATCCTGGATAATATCAGTGGGTGTTCTAATACCCAGTATGAAGAGACTTGGAGGGGGTCTTTGCAGTTTTTTCCTTATTCCTTTATTAATAACCAATTTTGTTTTCTTTCAAGAGCTGCCGAAAGAGGTGTTTCTTGTTTTGAAAGCATAATTTTTCATGATTTGTTCCCTTCTTGTTTCTGCAGCGTGGTGGTGTGGAGCATAGCCAAGCGAGATGCTATCTGTGGCAGCCCTGCCGCTGGCCTCAATGTCGGGAATGCCACCACCGTCGTCTTCTCAAGGTGCCGGGATGAGATATTTGTCACTGCTGGAAAGTACGTCTCTGCAGTCAGCGTTAGAACCCATAAGTTACTCTATTTTCTTGCACAGAAAATCTGCTCCCTCACATTTAGGGGAACATATATTTAGTCCTGGACAGACATCTTGCATCATAATTTTTGGAGTCATTTAAAATCCTTTTATTTAGATGTGGTTTGAATATGGTTCTTTGAAAAATGCTGATTCCTACGGGAGGGATTTGTTGACCTAATGAACCCATCTCATATTCTTTTCTGTCACCAAAACACGTTTTTTCCCATCTGTGTTCACAAAGTAATTTGCACAACTGCACTGATTCACTTACCATTGATATTTCTTACCACCTGCACTTGATTTGGGTCTCATGTGGTGATATTTTGCAAGCGAACTGTGCCAGGAAATTTCAAGTGGTTAGCCTGTTAGCCATATGTCATGATTTCCGGTAAGGCCAGCTTTAAGCACGTGCAGTGACCAAGGTGAACATCTACACAGAATGTCTGCTGCTTTCTAACAGAATATGTTTTTTTACGGGTGGATGGACAATCAGAACCCTGTTTGGGATTGTGGGAAAGGCTAAGCATATATAAAAGCATATTTTTTATGCATCTTTTTTTCATGTCATCCAGTAGCTCAAAGAAGAGGAATCAGAAAATGTCAGAGTGTATGTTGGATGGAATGCTTTTCAATCTGTTTGTTGTTTCCTGTCTATGAAAAGTACATACTGTCAGCTACTTTCCCAGACAGAGTTAAGAATCTGGGCTGTTCTCTATCTATGAGATCTCCTGTCCCTACCTTGGGACACACTGCATGCATTCATTCCAGGGCTAATTAGGAGGAAGGATTCATCGGGAGGTCCTGAAACCGCCTGCCCCACATAAAAGCCAGCAGATCATTTTAGGACAGGGCTCTGATGCCACAGCACTTGACCCTTCCTGCCTGGAATGCCTGCCCTCCAGGGCTGCTTGTGACCAAGAAGCTCCTCTGCTTCTACCAGGTTTGCAGAGTGGCGTTATGATGATTTTGTTTGAAGTTCTTTCATTCCTTGGTGGCTGCTTGGTAGAAGGCACTGGTCTGTTCTAATGGTCACAAACATTTCTCCAGGAGTTAAAACTATAGTTTTATACCAAAGAGAATGTTTTAAGGATAATTGGTATTCTAAATCGGCTTCTGTTTCAAGTGACACTGCTACTGAGAAAGTTAATGTTTTTCAGTAAGTTTGCTGTGATGATTCTCATATTCCCTGGGTTCTCCAGTGTATCCCCAGGTTCGTGAGGTTTATTTATTTATTTATTTATTTGTATTTAGTACAAGATCTATAGGGTCTAAGGGTCTTACTATGTAGATCGTACTTGTAGCGATCCTCCTGTTTTCAGCCTCCCAAGCGCTGAGATTACAGGCGCGAGTCACAATGCTCAGTCTCAATCGCCATTTTAGCACGCCCCAGGGGCAAGGCTGGCATGGCAGGCCCAGGGATCAAACCCCCAGCCCCTGCATCTGCCTAAGCAGGCACTTTAATCCACTAAGCTATTTAGCTGGCCCCACATGGGTTTTATTATATTGTCTTCATATGATAGTCTGCGGATTCCATATAGGGTCAACAAAAAGCTCTTTTTATTTTTAATTTGGAAATTATATTTAAAATATTTGTGAAGCACTTACTATACTGTTATGTGTATAATTCTGATAGTTAAAAAAAAACAAACCTGGAGCTGGGCATGGTGACACATGCCTGTAATCCCAGCACTTGTGAGGCTGAGGGAAGAGGATTGTTGAGAATTCAAGACCAGCCTGGATTATAAAGTGAGCTCAAGGCCAGCCTGAATTGCATAGTAAGATCCTGTCTCAAAAAGACAAAGACAAAAACAAACAAAAAGAAATCTAAACGATGTATTTTTAATCTTTGCTATCTTAAAATATTAGCTGAAATCTGACTGTGCTGTTGACCTTGATGTATTTAAACAACTATTAATTCATATTAATTCAATACACAGTGACTAAAAAGTAGCCATATATCAAATCCTGTGTTAGATGCTATCTTATATTAACTTTTAGGGGCTTAATCTTATTTGTCTTTCTGGAAAAACAAAACTTTCCATACTAAAGTATTTTCTCTTAAATTTTTCAACACCATTCAGTACCTTGGCATCCTCCTGCCTAACAAAAATGTGATGTCCCAAACAAATGCCTCCCCACACCCCTTTCCTAGCATGACCATTGTACTTTATGTTCCTGTGAGTTCAACCGTTTTAGATGCCACATGAGTGAGATCATGCAGTGCTGCTCTTCTGTGACTGGCTTATTTCACATGTCCTCCAGGTTCATTCACATCCTCATAAATATCAAAACATCATGTACACATTTTTTACTAGTCAGTCAAAGGGAAGGAAACTTAGGAAACTCCAGTTTTCTCTGTTGCATATCTGCGTGCTTGGATTTGGTACAGTGAATAGAGTACACCCTTCAGAGGAAGAGGACTGGGTGTAAGCCCCTGCTTTGCTATATACAAGCTCTGTTTTTGGAGAGTGAGGTATAATGTGACTCTACTGTTAGGGCTGTCATGAGGACTGAGTGAAAGATCTTAAGTAGAGCTCCAGGTTATTAAAAAAAATCTTTAAAAATGTTTAATTCTCTTCTCTTCAACTTCTCCCGCAGTAGGACACAGAGAACATAAAAGAAATGAGCTGGCTATTAAATGGATCTCCATTGAATTGTGATTTTTCTTTACAGTGGGACAATTCGAGTATGGGAACTGGATCTTCCAAATAGAAAGATCTGGCCAACTGAGTGCCAAACAGGACAGATGAAAAGAATAGTCATGAGTATTACAGTAAGTGTTACTTCAAGTAGTATTTTCAGCGACTGTCACTACAAGTTCCTGCTGCCAGCAGTGGGTGTGGCTCAGGCTGCCTGGAGGAAGGTCAAATATGCACAGTGAGATTGTTAGTGAGGAAGCCCAGGAGGGAGGGCATCTAAGTTCGGGAGCGCCCCCTGGAGTCGGGGAGGAGCTGTCTAGACAGCACTGGCAGTCTCATTTTGATTGGGACCTGAGCTGCCATCAGACCCCCAAGGGGAAGCAGGATAGCTAAGTGGCATTCACATCCCCATGCTACCAATGTTATTGCTGCCACTGGAAATAAAGTTTCTGATAGTAAACATCATTGTGAAATTCTGAATCTTCCATAAAGAAAAATAGTGATATGTGCTTCATGTAGACATAAACATTCATAGATAGAACTCCTCTGCACTGGTTTATCCCCCTTGTGTAATGTGTAGGCGTTGTATGAATAAGGGCTCTGGAAGCGATACACATCTCCTCGGGAGAAGCGTACCTTGCTCCTAGGAGCGCTTTGTGGTGGCAACTCAGGAGCAGGCTCTGGCAGGCCGAGCCTTGAGTGACATCTCGTGGACTGCACAGCTTCCCTGGAGTCCAGCATTCCTTCCAGGCCCGTGTCCGGTCCTGCTTGTGCTCCACAGGGAGCCGTTCTTACCCAGCTTGATTTAACCATTGCACAATCTGGAAGTAGAAGTAGCTGGGGGTGGGGGGAGGGTGTCTGTGTAGGTCTTCCTGGGGTTTCAGAGGATACTCAGCTCCTCCCTGGTCAGAGCTTGTGATCACTAAGAAAACAGCTCTTCAGGGTTCCTTTCCCTTCTCCCAGATGGCTGATGATGACAGCTTTTTCTACCTTGGCACCACAACTGGAGATATTCTGAAAATGAACCCCAGGACAAAGCTGCTGGCAGACACGGGGCCCATGAAAGACAAGTACAGTTTGGTGAGTGGAGACCAGCAGGGTCTGATCCGCTCTGCATTTCCTTCTCTCCACGGACAGCACAGCCTTTCGTTAAGAGTACATACATAGCCGGGCATGGTGGTACACGTCTGCAATCCAAGCACTCAGGATGCTGAGGCAGGAAGATCACCTTGAGTTCAAAGCTAGTCTGTGCTATCCTGTCTTAAAAAAAGAAAAAGAAAAAAAAAAAATATATATATATAAGGGAAAAGATGATTGGTTGATGATGTACCCAAGGTCATGCCTATGTTTGCAAAGTATACAAGCAAGTTCCGTAAGCCCTGATCTCTGTATTTTTGGGGACAAAGACCTTCCTAGGTGTCCTTAATTAGGGAATGTGGACCATATGTTTTTTAGGCACCTCCTCAAAGCACAAAGTTTGTCACTTTGTGATATGGAATCATACTGGTCCTGGCCAAGTTACCATATGCAAAAATATGCTTTTTGAACTAAAAGCCTATAGATAGGAGAGAAAGAAAGAAAGCGTGAGAGAGAGGGGGAGGGGAGAGAGGAGTGAAGGTAGAGGGGAGAGATGGGAGAAAGAGAGGATGATGATTATTCTGGTTACAAATGGAATGGGATGAGAACTGACTCAGATTCAATGGTTAGTTTCAATGCTGACCTTATGGGGAAACTTTATTTGGTTCTTGTCCAATTTAGTTTGTGACCCAAAAGATGTTTTGGAAAAATCCCTGCATGGTGGTGCAGGCCTATAATACCATCACCTATGAGGCTGAGGCAGGAAGATTGCCATGAGTTTGAGACCATCAACCTTGACTATGTAGTGAGAACTTGCCTCAAAAAAACCAAAGAACAACAAAAGAAATCTTAGAATCATTACATTGTGGAACTTACCATCCAACTTAAATGATTTGAAACTAGGGCTGGCCAAATAGCTCAGTGGATTAAAGCACCTGCAAGCAGGCACAGGGGCCAGAGGTTCGATCCCCGGGGCACACTGAGACAGCAATTGAGACTGGGCGTGGTGGTGCACATCTATAATCCCAGCTCTTAGGAGGCTGTAAACAGGCGGATCATTATGAGTCTGATCTAGTAGTGAGGCCCTGAACACCCTGTAGATCCTTCCCTAAAATAATGAGAAAAAAATGAATGATTCAGAACTAAATCATAAAGAGAATTGAACGCAAAGGTCTGAGGGACACTAAGACAGCTGGAGAGAAGAACTAAGCTCATGAACTGAGGTACCACTGTGTGTATGTAAATATTATGTGTAGAAAATCTTTTTCCTACTCTAGTAACTAGATCCTGAATTTTAGCCTCAGCTGACATTATGAGTTGTAAACAAGACGTGGAAAAAGTTCATAGTTCATATTTGCAGAATTCTTAACAATTCTGGTTAAGAGTCCAGTAAGCAATGATGGTATTCAAACCAAAATGAAAGATCTGCCATAAAAGGGTGACTTTATTTAATAAGAGTGATAGTTTCCAAGAGCTCCAGAAAGTTTCAAGGGTTGTTTCTGCTAAACTTTGTTCAAGTTTGTGCTAAGTTTTGCACCTGTCTATCTCATTTCTGATAACAGAACAGATGGTTCTAACTAGACTTAGATAATTTTCCACTTAGCAGATATTCTTAAGAAACTTTGAAATATTGCACCCTGTTCCTGGGAAAATGTCAGTTTGTTAATCATATAATCATGTAATAGTCAAATGTTTAAGACAAAAAGCTATAGTTTAGGTAGAGAATATTTGGAATAATTCCACAGAAGATTAAAATGTAGCTTTTAAAAAAAAATAGTAAAGGGTCTACAGGGTCTCACTACACAGATCGGACTCATAGTGATTCTCATGTTTTCAGCCTCCCAAGCACTGGGAGCACACCACTATGTACACCACCATGCCCAGTCTCAATCATGGTCTCAGCACACCCCGGGGGTGGGGCTGGCATGCTGGGGATCCAACCCCAGCCGCTGCGCTCTGCCTAAGCAGATGCTTTAGTCCGTTGAGCTATCGGGCTGGGCCCAAAATGTAGCTAAAGTGAGTCTTTTTCTACTTATTTGGGGGAGAAGAATTTCAAAATACTAAACAGGTAAAAGCAAAGCTCAGGCTGAAGGCTAGAACCCCTGCCAGTTCCAACTGTGAGATGCCTCCAAAGATGCTGCTTGGAAAATACTGATCTAGGGTTTTTTTTTGTTTTTTGTCTGCTCCAAATCTACAAACCAAGTTCTCTCCAGCTGTCTTAGGGTCCCTCAAACCTTTACATCCAATTCTACTGTTGTTGTGTTTTGTTTTGTTTGTTTTTTGTGCAGAGTCTCACTACACATCTGGGACTTGTAGTGGTCCTCCTGATTTCTGCCTTCCTAGTGCTGGGATTACAGGCATGTGCTACCACACCCAGACTCCATTGCTGGCTCAGCACACCTAGGGTGGGGCCAGCATGGCATGCAGTGCCAGGGATCGAAGCCTGGCCCCTGCACTTACCTAAGGAAGCACTTAGTCTGCGGAGCTACATTGCCAGCCCTAAGCTACCACTTAATTCTGATTCTGGGTTGGCACCCAAGCATGAGTAGTTGGGGCTTTTTGTTGTTGTTGTTTTGTTTTCCTTATTTGTTTCTATAAGTAATTTTTTTGTTTGTTTTTGTTTTTTAATGTATTTGGTACAGGGTTTCACTACACAGCTTGGACTCATAGCAATCCTCCTGTTTTCTGCCTCCCCAGTGCTGGGATTATAGGCATGTGCTACCATGCCTAGACTCCATCACTGGCTCAGGGCACCCAGGGGTGAGGCTGGCGCAGCATGAGATGCCAGGGATTGAACTCTGGCCCCTGCACTTACCTAAGCAGGTGCTTAGTCTGCTGAGCTATACTGCTAGCCTGTTGTTGTTTTTTAATCTTTTATTTGTTTATTTGGTACAGGATTTCACTATGCAGATCAGACTCATAGGGATCCTCCTGTCTCAGCTGCCACAGCACTGGGATTATATGCATGTGCCACCACACCGGGTTTTGGTGGCCAGCACATCATGCTCAGGGCAGGGCCAGCACTGCATGCAGTACTGCGGCTTAAACCAGGTCCTTGCATTTGCCAGGCAGGCGCTTAGACTGCCAAGCTATCTCCCCAACCCCTGCATTCTCTTTAATCATTTAATTTCTAATCATTGAAGTTTGATGGTAAGTTCCACAATGTAATGATTCTAAGATTCCTTTTGTTGTTGTTCTTTGGTTTTTTGAGACAGGGTCTCACTATGTAGTCAAGGTTTGTGGTCTCAAACTCATGGCAATTCTCCTGCCTCAGCCTCATAGGTGCTGGTATTATAGGCCTATACCACCACACAGGGCTTTTTCAAGACGTCTTTTCCATGATGGGAAGAAAATAATGTTTGTGAGATAAAGGGATTTAGGTACTAATGAAAATGTTTGTTTTGTGTATCACAGAATCTTGGGACATCTTCTCTTTTGAAATTCTTCGTAAATGTTTGGCTTATGGCTGGAAAGGGAAAGAATTAGAATGGTTCTAAGTGGACCTATTAGGTATATAGCACTGAACTAAAGAACATGACCATGATGATCACAGTAATAAAAACACTACATTTACAACATTGTATAACAAAATTGCAGAACACTTTAAAAAGAGGTCAAAGGACTAAACAGAAATATTCCATGTTCGTGGGTTCAACATTGTTCTGAAGTGTTCTTCCAAGATTCAATGTAACTGTCATGAAAACCACAGCAGGTAATTTTGTGGACATTGACAAACTGATTATTTATTTATTTATTTAAAAAAATTTTGATGTATTTAGTACAGAGTCTATAGGGTTTCAGTACACAGATCAGACTTGTAGTGATCCTTCCTGTTTTTCAGCCTCCCAAGCACTGGGATTACAAGTGTGTGCCACCATGCCCAGTCTCAGTCACTGTGCTCTTTACATCACCTAATTCAGTTAGCCTTCTTGGCTCAAAAATGAGAGGGCTGAAGAGTATTTATCATGTACCCACTTTTGCTTTCATTTTCTTTCTTTTTTAAAAATAATTTTATTGAGAAATATCAATGAGACAGTTTCACAACCAATTACGGGCACATTTCCAAGTATTAATACATTGCATATTGTTGCTTTCATTTTCAAGTAAAGCATTAAGAAAAAAAATGCAATCAGAAATACTTCATCTTATAAGAGCTTTGCCCTATTTCAGCCACGTTAGAAATGATGTTTAAATCCACACGCGCTCTCTATGGAAAAAAAAAAAAGGCTGATATGGAGCTATATACATAGAATTCTAGTTTTGAAAAGTTTCTCAAAAACAAAAGAGAAAGCCTGGTGTGGTAGCACATTCCTGTAATCCCAGAACTCAGGCAGCAGGATTGTTGTTAGTTCCAGGCCAGACTGGACTACATAGCAAGACACTGTCTAGGAAAAAAAGAAAAAAAAAAAAAGAAAAGAAAAAGAAAACAACTTAAAAAAATAAGAACAGGAGAGAAAATGTACCTTACCCTGTCCAACTTCTCTAAGAAATTATTAGAAACTATATCCATTAACCCAAAAGATTTAATCCCACTTGGTAGAATTTTCCACAGTATAATTAACATAACATGATAACACTTCAGGCAATATGGGTGGAGGGGAGGTATTTTGGCTTAATTAACCCAGTTCAAATGCATCTGATTCCTCCCGGAGAGTACCAGACTTGGTTTTCACAGCTTCTTCCTTCTTCCATTTCTGAACCAATTAATATTCCTTATGCTCCAAGTTTTCCCACAGTGGTTCCTAGTATTAATAGCACAAGCATGCTGGAAGTACAAGCATGAAAGAGAACCAAGCTACTTTTGCTTGAACGTGAAGTCCCATAACTTTAAATCCTCAATGAATTTTGCTTTATATTATATATATATATATATTTTTTTTTTGAGATAAATTTGAAAGATGATGGGTAGAGAATTACCTTTTATGTTTAAGTCCTAAAGATCAGTGGAATAAGGAAGGCTATATTAACACAAACTTTCTTTGTATATTTTTATTTTAAAAGAGCTACCATGTTCCCTCAAGGGATGCCATGGTGGCAACTCTTGGTACTGATGACATGCAGACATGTCCTACTGCTCTTGAGCAGACTTATTTTGGGGGAGAACTGGGCCTGTTGTAGCTGTGAGTTAGCTCAGTAAGGTATATTCTCTGTCGGGGGAGCCTGTGGTATTTACAGTGATAAACATTTTAGATAATAATATTTCTAAGTTCATCCTTACATTTCTCATACTACTTGACTGTCAGACAGTCCATTGTTATCCTTCTGTTTTGTTTCATCTATTTGAATACAGCTTGGAGTGTTACAGAAAACAAGACAAAACTCAGGGGGCCAGGGCGATGGCTCAGTAGAATAAGTGCTTGCCTGGCAAGTGCAAGGGTCTGGGTTCAATCCCGGTTCTGCAAAAAAAAAAAAGACAAAACTCAGGAAGACAGGGCACCAAGAAGGTTTATTTATACCTCTAGGCTTGACTGGGATCTCTCCCAAAGGGTCAGCCCTGCCTGGCAGGGTCTTGGGTCTTTTATCCAGAAAGCAAGGGAGGAAATTGAAAGGCAGATTTGGTGCATTATGATTGGAGGGTTGGGTGATATCTTGGGTTGCTGAGGGAGTTTAAACATTTCAGGTTATGTCACAAGGCCATCAGTGTTATAAAAGGATGGGCTATATAGAGGAAGAAATGTCCTATTCAATTTTAAGTTGCATTGCAAAGCCATCAGTTATACAAAGGCAGCAAAAAACAGGAGCTACACAAAGAAATATTTCAAGTTATATTTTAAGGTCATCTGTCATATAAGCTTATGCAAAAGAAAGGATGTTCTGTTATCAGGCTTATCCTGACACAGACATCTTTGCCTGGTCCTAGTGGGCATCCTTTTCAGATTTTATTTAAAATTTTAATTTCTCTTTCAGGATCATCTGAAGCATTAGGTTTTGTGGTTATCTGTCATAAAGTCCATGGATAGAAATGCCTGGCTGATGAAGCTTTCTTTTATCGTGTGTGTGTGTGTGTGTGTGTGTGTGTGTACCCACAGAGCAAGGAAGTAGCCATGACTCAGAAGAGCCAATATGGTGGCAGCAAACCTCATCAACAAGCGAGGCAGCACCAGTGCCAGGTGCCTGGACCAAGGAACTAAGCCTAGAGATACGCTCTCATTTTGGATTTTAGATTTTTTTAATTTTTGCTGCTATTTGAGACAGGGTCTGACTATGTAGTTCAGGCTCACCTTGAACTCTCGACACTCTTCCTGCCTCAGCTTCCAGAGTGCTGGTGATTAGCATGTGTGCCACCACACCTGGCTCTCATTTTGTTAACAAATGGGTCTTTGCAGCTCTAACAGATGTTGTTCTATTTATTTGTAAAAAGTACCAAGCAAGCAAGTAAGTCCCCACATGTAGTTAAATACATCCAACATCTGACTCTAACAAAGGGTCCACTATAAGCAGGGAGAGGCTCTCTGGAAGTGGGGTCAGGACGGCTGAGAGGCAAGAGCCTTTCATGACACAGTACTGTTCAAAAATCATTTTTGTTCTGTCCAATAAATGTGGAGGGTTTTAGTTTAGTCACTAAAGTGTCTATTCTAATCTCTTAAGCAATGGAAATCTGAGTCAGAAAATACTTCAGTTCTAAAATAAGGAAACAGGGCTGGCGAGATAGCTCAGTGGACTAAGCACCTGCTTTGGCAAACACAGGGACTAGGGTTTGATTCCCTGTCCCACATGCCTCTGCAGCCCCACCCATGGGGCTCCCTGAGCCGATAAAGAGTTCAAGCATGGCACACCTATAATCCCAGTGCTGGGGAGGCTGAAAACAGGAGGATCACTACGAGCTGCATAGTAAGATCCTGTACCAAATACATAAATGAAAAAATAAAATAAGATAAGGAAACAAAATAAATATGAAAGTACTTACATTTTTATCAGTAATCTCAAAATAAACCAGTTCCTTACCATAGAGTGGAAATATAGTTACTCTAGAATTTAAAATTTTTAGATTGTCCATGGAAATTTTTCTTGTAAAGCACTGTGCAAGTCAGCATTCTAAGAAATATAAGCAACATAAAGTGAAAAACGGACTTCTAAAGTATCTCAGACTTTAATCCCTCCGATAGCAAAACATATCTAGAGTCTGTGCCATTTAAGCTTGGGAACATGGCATATGTCCACATGTTTTCAAAATCACAAAGTCCAACAAAACCAAATGTTGTTGTTCTTCTTTGTTGTTTTCCATTCTTGCTTAATAGCTACAGTGTAGGTAGGCATTTATCCATCTTTGTATAGTACTTGCTACTTTTGGAAAGGGTTACTCAAGATATATTATTGGTGGGCCGGGGAGATAGCTCAGCAGCATAAGTGCCTGCCTGGGAAGCACAAGGTCCCTATTTTGATCCCCCTCCACACACAAATAAATAAATAAAAATTTGAAGATGTATTACTGGTTATTCAATAATAACGAGTGTCCCTTTTTATTTCGCATAATTTGATGTAATTCTAAAACACGGTGGCCATCATCATCATCGTCTTTAAGCCTTGGCTCTAAAATTGTAGAAGTGAGTAAGGTTAACTAGCTTGATGTCAGTTTTCTCACAACACTGATTTCAATACAATTTCTGTAATGATTACAATAGAAAAAAAAAAAAAATAGGCCTTGTTCTGTGGCCCAAGCTGGCCCTAGACACTCAGGCTCCCTGGTCTTAGTCTTAGCCTTAGCGCTGAACAGCTGGGTCTACACGTGGATGCCACGCTGCCTAGCTAAACTCTCTTCTCCACAGGCCCACTGTCTTCATAACCAGCACACACCTTCGAAGATGTTCACCCCTCCCTGAGGGCAGAGCCTCCACAACTCACCATCCCTTCTCAGCCTCCATTTCCCAGCTCCACTGCATCGGGTTTCCCACACAGAAACTTTGTGGACTCACATTCAAACCACAGCAGTTGTGTACATTTTAAAATTAGAAATTCAAATTGGGAACTGGGCATGGCGGTGCATGCTTGTAATCCCAGTACTTGGGAGGCTGAGGCAAGGGAGTTGCCATGAGTTCAAGGCCAGCCTAGGCTACATGGTGAGTATAAGGCCAGCCTCAACTACATAGTGAGTGAGACCTTGTCTCTAAATCAGTCAATCAATCAATCAATCAATCAATTAGAATTAAAAAAAAGGATGAGTCTTATTTGGCCTTTGTCAAAGCATTGTTTTCTTCTTCTAGGGAGTGTCATCCATCAAATGCCTGAAGATGGGGGGTTTGTTGGTGGGCTCTGGAGCTGGACTGCTGGTCTTTTGTAAAAGTCCAAGCTATAAACCTGCCAAGTAAGTTCTGGGCCCCCAAAAGTTGGGATAGGTAGAGACTGACCAGAGGAAGGATATCTTGGTTACTTTTCTCCCCTTGCTGAAACAAAACACCCAACACCCAAATTAAAGAGGGAAAGGTTTAGCTCATGGGTTGTGGAGGTTCCAGTCCACACTCGGCTGGCTCCAAGGCAGGGTGGCACATGGCACAGGGCAGCTGTTCATGGCTGCAGGAAACAACAAAAGCAGCAAGAGCAAGAGGGAGGAGGAGCAGCGAGATCAAGCCTCTCTCCCTCCCTTACGTTGTACATAGGCTGCCTGCCCTGGGCACATGTAGCACTTCCACCCATAATCCCAGCTCTGGACCAGGAATGCATCACAGACTCTAGAGGCCCACCCTATGACTATAGCAGGCTTTGTGGAGGGGACAACTAGACACAACCCATACCAGAGCCTCACTTGACTCCCGTAACTAAATGATATTAGCAAAGTTATATTTTGTCAGAGAGTTTCATCTTGCTATTGAGTAGTTGGAATTGGAATCATCTTTTTTTTTTTTTTTTTTTTT